>JAQLOL010000011.1:3833801-3846530 GCA_029783665.1 Naso thynnoides | reverse complement strand
GTAAATGTTTGTCTATTTCCCAGAAATCTCCACAAAGTACCTTTAATTGACCTGAGCAATAATATTTGCTAGCTGCCTTGCCAGCTGGCTCATTTAGCAATTCCTAGAATCTGAAAAGTCAAAATCAGGAAATGATCATGTCTGAATAATCTGGTTTTGTTGGACAAGTTAGACATTTAAAAACACAGCGCCCTCTTTACTTTTGCTGTCGACCTTCAACATGGCTGCCAGGATATGTAACAAAACCTTCAACCTCTCTCTGAGCAACTCACATGTGTGTGTGTGTCCTCTTCAGTCCAAAGCCATGCGTGAGCGATGGCTCCTGCAGGGAATGGGCGCGGACGAAGCAGAGGCACGGCAGAAACAGCTGGAGCAGGATGAAGAACAAGGGAAGAGGCTGGAGGACCTGATACAAAGGTACCACAGTGACATTTGCTTTCTCCTTACTCCGATTTTGCCGATCAGGTCGGACACGAACAGATGAGATTATCTGAGTAACAATGACAAAAACCCACATATCGCTTTTTGTTATGACACATCTGTTTTTCTTCGCTCCAGTCTCAAATCTGTCTTCACATCCTGCATGGACTGCTACTTCCTATATCCATGTGATCAAAATTAAAAATTCTGGAAAAACAATGTGACTTCATCCAGCTTTTTCCACTGATTAGAAAAGACCGCGTACTGTGTGCGTCACCATATCCTCCTAATCAAGAGCTGGCACACCTTTAAAAAATGGTATTTTTTAATCACATCCACCTTTTTGAACCAAAATCACCTGAATACACTTTAAATTGTGTGGCTCAGCACAAACACTCATACTGCAAAGTGGGTTAAAATACACAGACACACATACTGTGCTGTTCATTTAAATATCTTTTCACATGAGGCAAGAGCTGGCAAACTATGAGGTAGATATGATGGAAAAGAAGAGCTGCAGGGAGAAAACAGAGATCCCTAAAGGTGAAATGATCGAAGAAAGACAAGTGAAAGCAGTTACTAGCCGGGGGAAGAGAGTGAGGTGTTGAGAAGGTTAAAAGAAGAAGGGAAAAAAAAGAGAGAGTGATGTGATTCTTTGGGCACTTCCTGCGTTTGTGTCTCTGGGAGGAGCTTCCTGATTCCCATCAAGCATTTGTGTCAGATAGTCACTAATTCCCCCGATGAAGTTGAGCCATGAGATCACCGGTGCTATGAATAAAGCGCCAGCCAACTCTCGTCATCGTGGTGCTTTGCTCGGCCCTGAGTGTTTTCCATTCGCGGGCTGTGAGAGTTGCGCAGGCCTGCACCTTGTCTCTCTTGGAGACAGGACATGCATAGTTTTCCATTGACACAGGAATGAACTACAGCACACGTTTCATACATCTACTGTATTTTTGCTTGTCTACATAGCATGTTAAAAATAAGCAAACAGGTACAGCAGCTGCCGGAAAGATGCTACTGATGTAGCATTTACAACAGCATGGACGGGTTCATGCAAAGCCTGGCTCACACTACAGGGTTCTCATGCCAGTATGACTCTGATTCAGCCCACCAAACCACTGCTGGATGTTTGACAGGCAGGGGAGAAAGGGCACTTCTTGTTTGTGGTGGGGCACCAGCATGCAAAAAAATAAGTCGTTGGACCCCATACCATGTTTTGTCCAATGGGAAGGCACCCACAACGGCATTTTAATGTGTTTTGTCAACTAGAGGGGCAGCTTTTTCTACCACAGGAGCATCCAAAAGGGCATGTCTGTGGTGTTTTCTCTAACATTAGCAAGAGAGAAAGCTGCGTACAAGGAACCAGAAAGCATTGGTAAACATCCCAGCCATTGAGGCTAACATCAGCTAACATGCTGCTGTTGAGGGGTATTAAAACTGACGGGTAAAATCTCACCTACAGTTCTCAGTGAAGAACGAACAACCAACCAACCACTCTCTCATCGTTTTGACTCGTTAAACTTTCTGCTTTTGCTTTTTCTCGCTGCAAAGAATTGTTTGTTTGAAAGATTATGTTTGTTTACATCCGCTTCCTCGTGAGATGACGTAGGATCACGTGAGATGGTATGTTGCTCTCTCTTGTCCGATTGTCTTGATGAAACCCTGTAGTGTGTGTTGGTCATTATTTTCAAATGTTGTGGTGCGAGTGTGTTTAAGATTTTAGAGAAGACACCCCTGCAAAGATTTTCTTTATGTGTGTCATACAACCCAATTTCAGAATCTGTTAAGATTTTTAAAATCCCGTATGAGCCAGGCTTAATGCATAGGAAATTAAAAAATGGAAGAAAAAAGGAAAAGCCTCCTGGATATATTTTTTTTTCCACTTTTGCCAGCCTAAATGTAGGAGCAACTGTCAGCACAGTTCAGCTAAGAGTCAAGGAAAAAATGACACAAACTGCTCGGTCAACTAAAAAATAGAATAAGGCAAAGAGAAGTGCAGCAGAAACAGACTTCTTTTAGTTCCAGGCAGTGGAAGAAAGGTTCAGCCAACATGCAATGAGAATTTATTATTTCATAGTTTTTCATCTGAGGAACGGAGATCAGAGCCTGTTCAGTGAATTAGGCTCATGGAGAAGCCTCGGGTCAATTTTTGAATCAGTGAGTCAGGCTCCACCTCCTCATCTATCAAATCTCTGCATGAAAGAGCCTCTGTTAGCCAGCAGCTACTGTAGCTTATCACCAGCACTGAAACAACATCATACACTGCGACAGACACACACCATCAGGTTAACGTTCGCTGCAGCACAAACAGCAGCAGTAAATGGTCAAAGAGAGAGCACTGTAGAGCAAAGTACAGTCCAGATTGTGGTGAATCACTTCATTCAGCTGCTGTTTGAATTGACTTGTTGTCTGATTCTCAGTTTCAATGGGGAGATATTGTAGTTCCTTACATAAGCAACCAAACCCGCAAAGATAATTCTTAACTGTGCCCAACTGGCATGTGTTTTTGGTTTGGATTTACTGTTTTTCCAGCGCTTTGTGAAGTGAAGTGTAGCCAAATGCGACTTAATTTAGTTTCTCAGTATGCCAACAGACAGGAGGAGGAAGAAAACCAAAGCAGTATTACAAGGATGAAAAGATTCTGTTTTTTCTTTTCCTTTTTTTACCTCTGTTTTCAGGCTCAGTTTGCACAACCACAGTAAGCTCCAAAATCACTGAGAGTGTTTCAGAAACATCCTGGATGCTTCTTCTACCTGACTGTTTTTGACAAAATCCAGAAGCTAATGGAGGCTTTGTGGCACCGCTTTCCTCTGTTTCATTTTTAGGCACAATCTGAGTAATATTCTGTTTCACCTTTGGCAAAAGTCTCTTACAAATGCAGTAACTGCATCAGTTTTCCTCTTGACAAACAGCCAAGAGGATAGAAGATAATTCACCGCAGTACCAAAGTCAAGCAGACAAGCTGATAATCTGCCGTTTGTCTTGCGTGTTTGTATAGAAGCAGTGCAGTGGTTCTCAAGCAGTCGGCACTGCGAACCAGAGCGTCAGATGTGCTTTGGAAAGTGTTTCAAGAGGAGTTCAGCTGTCTGGGATTCATCTCTCGAGTGGGAGAACTGAATGCCTCGGTCATACAAATCTTAAAGTTGAAAGCCTGGGAACGATTTTACCGAATCACCTCAAAACATCAACTTTGCAACAAAAATTCTTTTAAAAAACTTTAAAAATTGCCATGAGGATGTGACAGCATGCCGTGATGGTGGGAGAATTTCTATTTAGATGTTTTGGACAGGATAGTGATAGTGAAAGACAGCTCGCAGCTGTGTGTGTGTGTGTGTGTGTGTGTGTGTGTGTGTGTGAGCATTTCAGGCAGAGGGTGTGGCATCTATATTTACTCTCTGTCGGACACCATCCCAGAATATCCCGTAACCCTTGACAACTGGAGGCTTTCCATCACTGATAGGGACAGAGGTGAATAGTTGGAATGAGTGTGGACAATGCATTTTCTGTGTATGTGTGTGTGTATATGTGTGAGAGAGAGAGAGACAGAGAGAGTGAGACAGAGACAGAGAGAGAGAGAGACAGAGAGAGAGAGAGACAGAGAGAGAGCTATAATCATGAATATATCTGAAAGTCTTCACTTTCCTCCATCTATAAACTAAAATTCTCAAATAGAAGCCGAGACATCTTGTGTGTCCCACTTTAATGACTGCCAGACTAAAAGCTCAGGACGGGCAGTTATTTTAATAACAGAAAGCGACAAAGACAAACCAGCAGCTCTTTTATATTGGGGCTTGTGTTGTCTCATGCACTGAAGAACACATAAACAGGAGTGAAAGAAAGAGGAGGAACTACACGAAGCTGTATCCATCGATGGAGAGCAACTCTAAAGCTACTGTGAGCTCCGAATGCACAAATAAAGAGAGAAAAAGCAAGAAAAAAAGCAAGCGTCTCTTCAGATTATGCATGCAATTATGCAAACCAAATGAAAAACACATAGTGAAAAAACAAAACACATAGACACAAGGACAACAGCAGTGTCTTTGTGTGGCTTCGTAAGTGCTGCTTATGTTGACCTTAAACTGGAAATCACACAAAGTGACAGGGGGGGAAAAAAAGAGGGCGGGAACAGTGCCATCTTTGTATAGGCTGTTTCATACACATACCTAAGGTCTTTAAGCACAGACAGAGAAAAAGAAAAAAAGAGAGAGGAAATAGAGGCACTTCATGCAGCAATTTTCATTGTTGTAAGCCAAAGTGAGGAACACATAAAGCGGCAGAGCGATGGAGAAATAGTTGCCATTGTGTGCAGGAGAAGACGCAAACTTTTCAGAGCCTGGAGAACAAACAGACATAAGGAGACAGACAGTGAGAGTGTGGCTGCAGCGGTGGTGGTTGAGCAGATATCCCTATCATTACACCGACAGGCAAAGTAAACAGAGAGAGGGATACAGCAGCAGTAAGGCCCTTTCACAATGAGGCTCTGGCCCGACCCGTACCCGCACCGAGCTACTTTTGGAATCTCGCTTGTTTCATGTTGCGCAGGCAGCCCTGCGCAGTTGCAGCCATCATTGCTGGAGAGCTCGTGTGGTTTTTTTTAAAACAGTGTTCCTTGCCACAGCTGCAGGACAAGTTTCTAAACACGTTGAGAGGAGGCACTGGGAGAAATTTTGTTTTGTCTTTTTGCAAAATCGGAGCATGGAGCAGCATTGTAGGCATGCGGGTTTGCATTTGAGTGCATTCAGTTCTATGCTGCAGCACTGCAAAAGTAGGCCACTGCAGCAAGACGAGCCTGTGCTGTGCATCTGCAATGCTATATACCTATCTAACCTTTTCATGTAAAGAGCACGTTTCATATTCTGTTACTTTGATACATTTGTTTGACTGTAAGTAGGTCCTTTAGGAAACAGGCAGATTGTTTTTGAATATTACTACTCTCCTATTGCTGCATCAAAGGACCATAACAGTCTATTTTTGACTTATCATCATTAGCAGAGATCGCCCCTGTCTTCTAATGTTGTGTACGTAGCATGTATTTAAGTGTTAAAATAACAGTGAACATGCGTATACTTTAGTACAGAAAAATAAAATGCAGCCAATTCATCCAAAGAAGATTGATACCTATAAAGGCATATCGTCAGTAAACACTAGTTATTGCTGTTGTTCTTGTATTTCAGCTGGATTTCGGATGAATCGGCTACATTCCCCATTCATACCTCATTCACTGCCATTCATGTTGAAACAAGGTATAGAAAAACTACAGGAAAGGTCAAGATGCTAGGTATAGGTAACTCGCCCTTCCACGGAGAACGTCTGCATTATTTGGTCAAAAATCACTGAGCGAGAGAGAGAGAGTGAAAGAGGAGCATGGAGACCAAAGCTTTCAAGCCTGGAAAAATAGTTCCTTACCAGTGCCGCCTTCCAAGCTCGAATATTAGCATGAAGAGGGATTTTGACACAGGCGTTCTTTTTAACTCACGTTGTCACACATTTTCAGGTTCTTTATTTAAAGAGTAACTAACCTCTACACCACTTTTTCCAGCTGAAAATCGAGGCTAATGAGTATTTAGTGGTGTTTTTGATTGATTCAGGTCTTAATCTTGACATTTTAGTACAAATTAATTTGGGTTACAAATGTGTGTAGTGACTGCCATCTACTGGTTGAAACACTGTCACTGCAAGGCAATATTTTAATGCATTTTAATTGGTTGATAAGGTAAAACACGATGTCACAAGTGCTATCTTCAGGCTGAGATCAGTTGCCAGGCAACCAGAGGATTCTGGATGCATTTTTTCAATTTCAGGAATGAGGCACTTCAGCCAGAACTCTGGGGATTTAGTTACATTTAAATGTTTATTGAAAATGGACCAAATGTAAACAAACATGTTATCTCAGAGATAAAGCTATTTTGTGAAACTTGCATTGGGTTTGCGTAACCTGTGTGGCCGAGGTTGACAAAGGACTATGACATGTAGTGACACACGTATGGTCCTTTAAGTATAACGCTATAGCCGGGGGATAGCGAGCTTTGAACAGCGCATAGACAAGGCGGTAAGCAGCTTACCTTGTTCTGCACAAAAGTGACACAATCCAGTGACCAGCACCTCTAAAGCCCACTGATTAACACCTAGTTTGAAACCTGATGAGCAAACACCATGTTGCGCTCATACAGGTTTTACCTGTAAGGTAATGTGTTTCCACCTGTGCCCAGTTTTCATGCTAAGTTAGTCAAACTAACTGTATTAAAACTTTCTTGTGTTCAGACTAATAGAAAAGTTTGTACCTTGACATGTTTAAGCTGCTGACTTCCTCAAAAGCGTCACACGATGTTGCCGTGACGTCCTGTCAGCTGCTTTATATAGGTTTGCCATCTTACCTGGATAGGTAGGATGACGCCCCCTGTTGGCTGGTGGTTTTATTAAACTGGGATGAGGGGCTCTACATGCTGTCTCACACCTGGGATGTTGTCCTTAATAAAACCTCCAGTGAACAGGGGTTTCATCCCACCTATATAGGTAGGATGACAAACCTATATAAACCAGCTGACAGGACGTCACAGCAACAGCATGTGACGCTTTAGAGGAAGACTACAGGAGGTCAGCAGTGAAACATGGCAGGGCGCAAACTTTTCTACTAGTCTGAACACAAGAAAAGTTTCAATACAATTAGAAGAAGTTAGACAAAATTAATCTTTTTGGAAGAAGCTAAGCTAAGCTAAGCTGACCAGCTGCTTGCTGCAGGTTCACATTTCGTGAACAGACACAAGGATAGTATCTCTCCTCGTTTTAACACTGTTAACAAGAAAGCCAAAATGTTGCACCATTCCTTAAAATGTAGCTTGTAGTAGGGAATAGTTACACAGCAGTCTCTATTTTCCCCTTTTATGTGGGCTATGTGTGCTCAGACTATCAGTCTTGACATCCCTGATGAAGGCTGCTGCGCTGACCTTATTTCTCAACAGGAGATCGATAAAGTTCCATCTAATCTTGTTCAACCATCAGTCAATTACCAGCCAGGAGAACTTCTGTTCTTAACTGCACTGAAGAGGCAAATGTAGTCTGTAGGACACGTGAGGTCCGGCAGGCAGTCTGCAGCAAACTACACCTATCCTGTATCATGCATAACTTTAAGAATATTTGACTTCTGCCTCACAGTGTCAGTGTGAGAGCAAATAGTTTTTGAAACAGTCAGAAAAGTGTGAAACAGTTCAGTTGTCGAGATGTCGTTTGTGGAGTCAACTCGTCCTCAGTGTCCTTATTCTTGAGCTTACGAACATTGCAGAAACAATTTCAGCTCAGGTCAAATGCAAGTGCAGTAATAACAAACTGCAGACACCAAAATTGAACCTAACAAACATTAGTCATCAATCTGACACAGTTCAGCCCAAGACACTATGTTAGGATAGACTGGATTTATGAGCACGGCACAACCATGATTTATGTTGGAAAGTTACTGCAGATAAAATCAGACCTAACGCAGGCTTCTGTTTCTTTTTCGTTCAAAACCAAAGTCCCAGTTTACAATAAACTTGGAGTAATAACACACTTGGTTCAAGTTTGACCTCTCAAAAAGAAAAAAAGAAAAAAACATTTGGCATTTTGCATCCATCTTGATGTCAAAAACAATTCTTTTTTTTTTTTTTGGAGCCAAAATGGTTGTGTATACAGAGGAACGAAAAGGTTCACCATCACGGCCATTCGCTTGAACAAAAAACTCAAATGTCTTGTGATTCCTTTGGGACACTGAAGCGTTCGTGATCTGGCTCTAATCTTTACACACCCCATATAAAATTAAAATGCATTATTTAATAAGAGTTGAATCCATTAGTCAATTAACTGACTGACATACATGAAGTTTTTTTTGCCTTCGTATTTCTCTGATATCATTGCAAGCTGATTATTTTAAGGTTTCTGACTGTTGATCCGCCAAAACAAGACATTTTAAAACTTTTCACAGACAAACAAACCTTTCAACACTGTTTTGAAAGATATTCCCAGATCTTCTGAACAGCTAGAATAAATAAAAAATAATTCTTCTTATAAAACACTTCTTTCAGAGCCCAGCCAGCTTCAGAGCACACTGCACAATGCTTTCAGTGTTAGAATTACGGTCTTGTAGTATAATACAACAGTGTTTCCTGACTACAGACAGGGCTTGGACTCAAAGGCAGCTCTGTCAAGCTTTTCCATCAATCAGACATTAGATATTAGAATTCAAACCAACTGAACTTGTTATTAACATCCTCTGTAGTCCCTTCACTCTGAGGAACTAAGAGAAAACACAGCACTGGAGGATATTCAGATAGATACACAGTAAAAATGCTACCTTAGATGCAGAAGTGCAGATAATAACAGAGGTGAAACATAAAGTGCTACTTACTGTGTAAATCTGTAAGTACTGACATTTCCTTCTCTGTAATTCTAAGTGAAGTGTTGGAGCATTAATCTTACATTTATCTGATCTGAAGTAAATTATAACCCAAGTTATATATTTCATGTAACTCATAACCAGTGGTGCACAGAGTACTGAAAATCTATACTCAAGTAAAAGTACAATTACTCCCATAAAAAAAATCAAGTAAAAGCAAAAATTACCAGTTAAGAAAAAAAAGTACCTAATTAATAATTACTCAAAGTACAAGTTACTTTTCATTTTAGAGTTCATCAGTGGGTTACATTTCGACTACAGATTGTGCCTTGAGATTTATTCTCTCTCATAGCAGCTGTTAATCTGCATGTTAACATATTAGACAAAAGGGAGTGGAGCCACAATAAACATCATGTTATTTTGACAAGATAATTATTGTAAAAACTTATGTTACCTACTACTACACATCAAACAGGCACAGGATGTTAACTAGATGATAACTGTGCAATATCTTTTCATCTGAAACATAGTTGGCAATGATTACGCTGAAGGGGCCACGTTAGCTCGCTACATTTCACCTGTGCAACTTACTTCAGTGTGCTTGAGGAGGTTACATGAGGAGTTTTTGTAAGCGGAGATCTCCATGTTTTTCAGCTGACACGGCAGATGCTTCATTATGTAACTGCTGTTTTTATTTGACTTGGGTACAAGAAGCGTGCCCAAATGTGGCCAGGATTGTCATTGAAAGCTGCCTCTTGTTGTGGTCCGTTGTCAACGTGCTTCGTGGTCAAAAGCTAGGCGGAGGGTGCTTACTCTCTCCCAGGCAGGCAGCCGATATCAGCGTCTGCAGTAGAGGTGCTCCTTGGGTGCGATCTCCCCCTATATTCAATCCCACATTTAGTAGACTAGGCTATTTGTGACGAGGTATAAATGGAAAATGTAGCAAAGAAAAAAAGTAGATTACTGGCTCAAAGATGTACTTGATTAAAGAGTAGAAGTACAGTTTTTAAAAAAAGGAACGTGAAAAGTATTTGTTCCTTAAAAAAAAAAACTACTTTTTTATTCATGTGCTTACTTGTAACACATTACTAACCCACCCCTAATAAAGTACAGTGGGTAATGTACAACAAATTCAGTATCACTTGCCTTTTTGCACCCCCTTCCTGTAAACAATAGTACAGGGAAGATTATGGACAGAGACAGAGAGAGATGTATATGCTGAATGTTTAGTTCGGTCTGTGAGTTTCAGCCAAGGACATTAAATCAGCTGTGACAACCATCTCTGTTTAAGAAGAAGTGTCATTAAACTGAAATTCACACCCTGTTTGTGAAGATCAGCACTCAGGACATGAACGTGAAGAAGCAGACGGCTGTTTGACAGCATATAAATCTGCACCTGCCTCAGTGTGTATGATATATTATCATATTATTTGTTATAAAAGGACAGTTAGGGACAGAGAGCAGAGACATTACACTGCTTTGATCAGTGATTTAGGCTGTAAGGTGTTAGCAGTAATGTGTTGTGAAATATTTTGCTCATTGTGGATATGACAACTCAAATGGAAAACAGAAATTTTATTGAATACTTGAAAATTTCGCAGCAATGTCATGGCGCAGTCTTGTCTCTCTGTGTGGTTTGACCATGATTCATTGGGCTGAACAGTGTGTATTGATTTTAAATGTAGTTGTGGTGAATGTGAAAGCCACTAATGTGGTCTGGTGATGCTAGAGGTGATAACCTTCACAAATGGACTCTGCTTGAAACCAAAAGTGTAATCACATCTGTAGAAACCATGACAGAGTGACTGGTGTGAAATGAACCACATGGCATTTGCGGCTACTACTGTATTTCATTTGGAGTGTTTACGAGTGTGCATTTGTCAATAAATATGAAAAAAATTAAAAATATAATTTTGTAACTCATTATAAAACATTTCATTTAAACTAGACAGAATCAAAAGAAAAAAAAAAAACCCTTGATCATCGAGTTAGATGTGAATATCCCAGCTGGAGGTCTCCCAACGAACCTCTCTTTCCTCTGTGGCTTTAAAACTCTCCTGTCCCCGCTTGCCCAGTCTGTCCCTTTCTCTGTCCCGGGAGAAAGAGTCCTGATCTAAACTGCCGTAAATTAGCTCGCAACTGTAATCCCTGCCGTCAAACTGGCCTCAGTCGGTCTTGGAGGCTGTGTTCAGATGTATTCAGTATTGGGCTGCTGGCTGCGGTGTAAACACTAACACTCATCTGCTGCTCCAAGCTTCTAATCCCGGCAGACTGATCAGCTTGTATGTAGTGCTAACATGCTAGCCGGAGCTCCAAGCTGCGGCCGAAGACAGTCACAGCAACAGTCGCTAAGCAGCACTAGCAGTTACTCTGGTGATATGCTGCCCAAAATTATTTTTACAAATTGCTCCTTTAACTATTTTTGAAGTATTCTGTCATTTATCATCTGTTTATACACCAGCCTCCACTTGCAGGTTGCAAACTGAAAAAGTTGTTAATGCATTAGTTCATAATTACATCTGCTGACAACTACATTACTGTAAGAATGCAAATGCTAAAGTTAAAAAGTTTAAAATTAGAAGAGAAAGAGTGAGTGAGTGTCAATCTGCCTTAAATTTAAACTTCAGCTACACAAGGCGTGGGCGCCCTCACAGACTCCTTGAAAAACAGATCCTGTGGCTCCGCCTACTGAGGCTTACTTCAGCCAATCAGATTTGTTCACCCTCTAAATCGGCTCTGAAGCTGCAGTCACCTGGTCACATGGTTAAACGTGCTCTCTCACTCACTCAGTCTTTTCAGTGCTTTTGTCTGTCATTGTTGCTCTGACAGCCTGTGTGTCATATGCACACACACATACACACAAACACAAACACACACACACACACACAAATATACACATACATCCACCACACATAAAACCAGATGTCTCTTCCTGCTCCTGTATGATGTGGAAAGCAGTTGCTGCCCACCCAAGCGTATCCATGGCAACTGGCCTGCGGTGAGTTGACAGGGCGGGACAATGACATCACTGGTTTCTTTCAGGATTGCTCACAGAGATAGCAACACCACCAGACAAAAAAAAGTCTTAAGAGAGGGAGAGGAGGGATAGAGGAGAGGGAGGGACAGTTTGAGGTCGTGGCCCCATCTCTCTGTCTGTCTCACACACACACACACACACACACACACACACACACACACACACACTCTGCAGATGAGGTGGAAAGTAACTGTGGGAGACCAGGGGCCTCATTACAGGAACCCGTCCCACCTTAACTTCAAAGATGAGAGAAATCTTCTCTTGGCTGCTAAACTTGACTTAAGAAATCCAAACTCCAACTGTTAACTTTATTCTTTAACCATCCGTCCTGTTGGACCCGTGTCTGTGTTTAGAGTGAAGTGGGTAAGTCCCGCCCCCTTCCTGTGGACCCCCACAGGACCTTATTTCGGATAAAGTTTGAACAGCGGTCAGCGAGCAGGGACAAATTGTTTTTTTGATCCCGTTTGAATTGTGCTCTCATTCTCTAATATGAGGTTTGTCGATTTGAAAGATGATTTTCCAAATCAATAAAGTGTCAGTTTGTCATGAGGACTGTTCAGCGCCGCTTGGTTTCTGTGAGGTCGCTCAGGGAATGACGTCTGCCGTCACCAACGCTAACATGGCTGCAACTTCAGCACAGTGTCTTTGGGTTAGGGTCAGCCAGGTCAGCTGCTGCAAGTCCACATGTTGTTGCCTCACGTGGTATTTTGCACACGCACACCGAGAGACATCAAGAATTGGATGTGAGTCACCTTAAAGGGGAACTCACGTTTTTTGACACCTGGACCTTATTTATAGGAATAAAAACACTCATATACTCACCCAGACAGTTTTGGTGCAGCTTGGAGTCCTTCGGACGCTGTTTAGATCCATCCGATATCTTCGTATCCATATGATAGCAGCGCAC
>JAQLOL010000011.1:3816738-3828906 GCA_029783665.1 Naso thynnoides | reverse complement strand
CGCTCTTTCTCTTTTTGTGTGTGTGTGTGTGTGTGTGTGTGTGTGTGTGTGTGTGTGTGTGTGTGTGTGTATAATAGTCTCGCTGAGGCAGGAGAGATGCAGGCCAGAGCATGCTCTTGAACCCCCACAGAAACTCACATAGACACACATATACCTGCACACAAACACACACACATGCACCGAAACAAACACATACACACACAGAAACGGGCTCAGCGAGACTATTGAAGCTCACACACACACAAGGCCATGACTCTGCAGCCTGCAGTCGCTGCCTTTATCCCCTGCTATTCACCAGCGAGCCCTGTAAGCCCCTAAAGCTTTGTTCCTACCATCACACACACATACACATACGCATATGTACACACACAAAAAGCAGTAGCAAATACACAAACACACACACACACACTTCTGCTGCATAAGCACTGAGCTTCAGAGGTGCTGGAGTTGCCGTGGACACAGAAACAGAGATGGGGAGAGTGAGATGGTGTGTGAATATTTGTTTGTGTGTGTGTGTGTGTGTAATAGGGGCGGGCAGGGTCACTCAGGGGTGTGGTTTCTCTTTTGGGGGGCTGGGCGGTATGTGTGTGTGTTTTTTTGTCGGGGTGGGGTTGAACATCACTGAGGTGTGCATATGTGTGTGTACCCAGCGTGCATGTGTGCGCGTCAGCGTGTGAGTGTGTACGTGCGTGTTCGTCGGCTCTCCCTCACGGCCTCTAACGTCCCTCTGGCCATGTGTCATTTCCCCTCCTGTGCTCCTGCTTACTAGATGCCACCGGCTGCATGTCCACCCCTCTCTCGGACTGCACGGACCCCAATCCCGTTCACCTCGTCCTGGACACACAGCCCCGGACCGGCCCACTTGCTTCTGGAGAGCACCCCATACCAAGACCCGGTAAGACAGAGGGAGGAGAGGAGGGTGAGGGAGGGGAGAGAAGAGAGAGAGAGAGGGAGGGAGGGAGGGAGGAAGGGAGGACAGGAAAGTTTTGGGCCACAGCCAAGTTGGATTACCAGGACAAACTCGCACACATGGAGAATGGAGTGGCACACACGCACGCACACGTCTGCGCAAATTCTGACACATCTCATGTGGCCTTCAGCAGTTTTACATCCATGTGTGCTGAGAATAATGTGATTAAAAAAGTCACAGACTCATAATGACAAACACTTAACCATATATACGAAAAACACACAGACATCAGCCACCTGATTATGGAGAATGTGTGTTGTCTCTAAATGTAATTTAGTAATAACTTTTGACAAAATTACTTTATTTGCAAAATGCCTAAATAAAGAAAGTAGTTTTTGATATTATTAGTGTTGTATTTAGTGTTAATATGTAATTGAATCAATTTTTCTTATAAATACCAGGAGGTTATAATATTCTTACAGCAGCAGTAGCAGTATTGAAATCATATTAGCATTAGGAATACTTTTAATCCCATTGATAGTATTTTTTGTTTGTTTGTTTGTTTCAATTTCGGACTTCATTTTAGCACCATTGTTAGTTTTGCTGTAGTAGAACTGCTTTGCTTTAATCCAGCAGTTTTAGTTCAGGTTCGAGTGGGTTCATGATTAGGCACAGTTTTAATCTTCTTTATTTTAATTTTAGGCTATATTCTTGGTAACAGCTGTACAGTTTTCTTGTGAAAGAAATCCAATTTTTGCAGCATGGGCTGAGCTCATTAGCTACCTTACATATTTGTTTCTTTGTATTTTAAGCTACCGACTTTGTGGGAGTAGCACTTCAAAATAAAAGCTCGGCTTTTGGGGCAGCACGATGAAGTTAGACAGAAATAGTTATGACTCATCATTTAATAAATCTTTTACATCATAAGAAAAGTGTAGGAACACACCCTAACTCCAGGTATGTTTACACTTTCTTTATTCTTTTATTCATATTTATTCTGCAAATTTAACTCAAAACAGACTTTCCAGCAAAGGCAAATGTGTCAGTTTCACTACATGTGTTATCCCTGGTCAAGACTGATACACAATACACACTAAACAATATAACTTACCACATACTTTATTGTCGTAAGTGACTTAATCTCACAGGTTACTTGAAAAAAGGAAAGTTAAGGGTTTGAGGGGGAGGATGTTTTTTTTTTTTTTTTGGTTTTACTAGCCCACCTCTGTAGTTTTTATCCTTAAAGGATAAAGTCCAGATAAGGTTTTGTTTTTTACTTAATGCATTTTTAACAGTTTGAATAAGAAACATATCAGTTTCATCAGGGAACACTGTGTCCCCATCCTCACGCTTTACTCCCTCCACCTTTTCCTCCAAACACCCCCCACCTCCACCCCACACCCCTTCACTTTCCTTCAAACCCCTCTCCCTCCTGCATCAAACCCTTCCCTCCTCCTTACCTCTTCTCCCTTTCCTCCCCCCTCCCCTCCTAACAGCAATGTTTGCCATGGAGATCAACGTACAGCATGACCCGCAGACCGGAGAGCAGCGCGTCCTGTCAGCCAACCGTGTGAGCCCGCTGGATGCAGCGTCGCGCGGTGTCAAAGTCTACGATGATGGCAGAAAAGTGGTCTACGAAGTCACTTCCTCTGGGGGCGTGTCCACCACCACAGTGGAGAATGGTTGGAGCTCTGCGCAGGTTGACCAGCTGATCCAGCGAGCTGCCAGACCTGCTGCACAAGGAGGTGATGGCAGCAGGTGTCAGGTGACAGTGACCCCCGCTGCCCCGCAGGCCTACGTTTCCCCAGCAGATATCGATGATCTGTCTCCACCCTCCTGTGCTCCACCATCCATCCCTTCAAGCCCGCCAGCCCAGGTCACCCTCCAAAGGGAGACCCAACTTAGCATGATGCCCCCCTCTGCTCCCATTACGACCCAGCCGGGCTCCTTGGCCCACCCAGGTACCGAGCTCACCTCCTTGCCCCAAGCCAGCGCAGAGCACCCAGTCACCATGGTGTTCCTTGGCTACCAGGATGTTGAGGACACGAGCGAGAGCAGGCGGCTGCTTGGTTTCGATGGCGCCGTGAAGGCCGAGGTGGTCCTGATCGACGAGGATGACGAGAAATCGTTGAGGGAGAAGACAGTCACTGACCTATCCATCATCGACGGCACGGCAGCTGACCTCGTGTCAGGGCGGCCCATCACGTCTGAGGCTGTCAGCACGGAACTGTCGTCTGACGGCCGTGAGCCTGACAGTGCTTCCTCACCCCCTGCAAATCCTGACACCAACACGGCCCCCCCACCCAGCCTCACCCCTGCCACAGGTACAGACAAGAGGAAACGCTGCGAGTGCTGCATCCTCATGTGACTGAATCTTCTTCCTCTTCCACCCTTTTATTATTACCCACAACACCCCTCTCTTCTCCTCTGTCTCTGGATGGTTACTAACAGAAGCCCTGCCTTCCTCCTCCTCCTGTGGACTCTGATCAGCTGGCACACACATACACCCACACAACGCTGTTGTCTGACCTTTGACTTTTGACTCCATTTACGTTATTACCTCTACATCTCTGCTATTTCGTTATCTTCTCTGTCAACATGGAGTCTCTGCCCTCCCGCCTCCTGTCTCCTCAGACGACACAGCACATTTCATAAATTCAGATTCGGCTGGAATAAATTAATGGTAGAAACATACATGTTTGGAGAATATTGATATATGTTCAAAGACAGCTTAAATCAGGTTGTGTAAAACTACTCTCAGTGGTCAATAAGACTTCACGGACAATCAGTCACTCTGCCATGCTGTCTAACCAAACAATGTGTGCGGCTCTGAGGACAATCAGCCAGATCAGCGCCTTTTAGACACTCACAGACTCAGTCATATCCTAAATTTCTCTTCTCAGTCACTTCCCCGCTTAACAGATCCTCCCCTGCTGTCTCCAAACATACACAGACGCACATAAGCAACCACACACCCACCCTACGAACTCGACAGCCCACCCCTTCCTTGCACAGACTCTCTCTGACCAGGGCGGAGAGGAGGGTACTTGATGCCTTGGTTTCTTTATGTGCCTCTTCATTCTTCCACATTGATAGTCCTAACAAACGAATAGAGATAATTAGAAGTTCTTTTAGACATTTATTTTAGTTTGCTGTTGTTATCTGAACATTTTTTTCTCCTTTTTGTTTTGAAACTTAAAAAGGCCATTGAATTGTTGGGACGCCTGTTTCCTGAGGTTTTTGACACAGTAGTTAGTAATAATGGGACTCTCTCTTTCTCTCTCTCTCTCTCTCTCTCTCTCTCTCTCTCTCTCTCTCTCTATCTCTCCTCATTTCACTCTCTCCTTCTCCCTCACTCTGTCATTTTCCATTAACTCCAGCTATTCCACTGCTGAGGTCATTTCCTCCAATTCTAGTACTTCCTAACTCAGCAGCCAATGAGAAGCTGTGGAACTCCTTTTGGCAGCCAGTAGGATCTGCAAAGCCAACTTTTCCTATAGAGCACAGGAAGCTAAACGGCAGCTTAATGAGTTCACTCTGGCAGCAAAGGAACATGTATTTCCTCCTATGAAAACAAACATGGGTTACCACTAACAGTCAGGGCACAAAGGTGTGAATAATGGCTATTAACAAGCACTAACATATTACTAAATTACAACTATTACAGGTGTGCTCGAATGAGCTTTTAGAGAAACCACTTCATCCTCATCTATTTGTCCATTAGATTCACTCCATCGCTGCAGAAGGCTGCCAGAGATCTATTATACTCTTTACAATTCAGAGAGACTGAAAACACTGCCAGCTCTTGCTGTAGTCACCAACCAGGCCCTCGTTTACAAGGGTGCTACAAATAATGTGGCCTGGGTGTCATTATATCTTCATATATATTACACTGGAGGGCATTTACTTGGCTGGCTATCAGAGAAGCCCTCAGAAGCACTAATCATCCGCATTCTGTTGAACAATAACAGATGCTCGGAAAAGATTTTGATGCATTTCAAGAGTCTTCAATGGTACAAGGAGTAGAGTGGATGCTGATGCTCAATGGGCGTCAGGTGGATTGATTTCTAGGGTGTTAGTGACAACACTTTGCCACTGTATGGTACCTGGGTGAGACCAATAAAGTTACACAGGCAAGATATGTGATTGAAGAAGACGTCTGCATGTTTACAGAGAGGTCAGAGGGGCTCTTCAGATCCAAATAATGTGATTGTGAGGTGTGTTAGTGGCTCAGGTGTGTAGCAAGTAGCTGTAATGTCCGTGGTTCAAATCCAACTGGGCCTTAATACAGTTTACTCACATCAAAATGTTTTAAATCACATGGGTAAAAATGACAGTGTACACTTCACTAACCTAGACAGGTCACAAGAACCTCCGGAACCGTTTTTTTTAGAGTGCAGAACAATTTCTTTTTGTCACTTCAGTCATGTGTTCGGCTTTAACAGTCATTTAAAAGAATGGAAGACAGCATTTGTTGGCAACAAAAAGTGTATTTCCAGCATTGAAACGTCTCTGGGTAAATCAGTTCTTTCCTCACACGGCTCTGTGCACAGCTATACAATCACACCTCTTTACTGTCCTGTCAGTGCACGACTGGAGTCGGCCTTCAAACATACATGCTTTATCGTGATTGGCCGCTGCTGCTTTCAGTCAGTCCCACTGGCTGCGTGATTGGCCACCACCGGGCCCGTCAGGGTCTAGTTTCCTGTGTAGATAAAGAATGTAAATATACTCTATATTCTATTTAGTGACAATTTTATTTTCCACATCTATATAGAAATCTAGAGATAATTCTGACTATAATGGGTACTAGACATTGTTCTGATGTCCTGCGATGCCATATCACGACTGTATGAGTGCACAAATGCAAGCTTTGTATATTTTCATCCTCTAACTTCACTGCTATGCTGTGTGTAAACTCACTATTAACCCCTCACAACCTTTTGCCCCTCGTCCGACCATCACCACCATCTCTGAACTCTCGCCAGCTGCTATCGCTCCCTGACATGTAACGGTGGGCGTCGAAGGCATCTGAGGGTCTTTGAACATTGTGCAGAGGCAGGATACCGTTGGATTCGCCTACTCTATTAACAAATCACATTCAGTTTATATCAGTGCTTAGTTTTACATTGTTTCCCTCCAAACAACTATGGTTTCCATTTATACAAAGTGACTGCGAGGAACTTTCAAGTATTCATGAAACAGTCTCATGATTCCTCTGATGATTATACATTTCCTGTAACAGCAAACAACCCCCTCGGTGAAAAGTCTCCCATTAATAACTGTGATCAGGTCCGAATCCCCATGAACGCAGACGAAACAATTTACTTTTAAATTTCATTGTTCTGTGCAATGACAGTAACGTAATTATATTCTTTGCCTACAGCTGTTAGTTTGCACCTAAGCATGAAATGTCAATGCAAATGGCTGTGTAACATTAACCTACAGAAAACAGAGGTAATAGATCTGGGGAGATATTACTGCCATTCAGCTAGCTTATAACGTATTTCTCAGTCACATATAAATACATTACCTCATCGTGATCCATCCCGCTGTCTCCTGCTGGTGTTACGCCGAGTTCTGCCTGCCTGGCACACACTCTCAAAGATCTTTATGACAGTAGGCGCACGTGTCACCACCGCTTTTGTCCAAAGGGGCTACTAGAATCAGCGAAAAGTGAAAGTTCCTCGTAGTTACTTTAAGCACATCAGTTACAGTTGTTATCAATGCAACTAAAATTAAAATCCATCTTTACAGATTAGAAATAAAATAGTCCTAAAGTCACATTATCCTTTCTACCATGCCCGTTTATTCTCTTGGTTCATCAGGAAAAAGAAGTTCCTTGGAGAAAAAAACACTAAAATGGCTCTTTTGAACAATTTGTCGCAATTATTTTCCCCTATTATGTTTATTTGTGACGAACACACTGCGAGGCTCGTGAAGGCTGGGGACAATTACTCGTGTTGTCCTGTTCAGTGTCCCAGATTGGCTGCGACATATTCATTGCATGACTGTTTGATTTTAAATCTTGACGACTGAGGAGGCTATGCAGAGGGAAATATTCTCGAATGTGTAGGGTTAGTTTTTGCCAAGGTGTGGCTGCAAAAAAAAGCAAAGAGGCACTTAATGGATGTATCATCGAAGAAAATCTAATAACAATCTAAAAAAAAATATGAAAGAATGAAGGAAAGATTCTCAGAACGAGTTAATGGAGCCTGATCAACCCGGTTTGCCTGTTTGGGTTTGTGTGTGTGTGTATTTGATGTAATGTGAGGAGCTGCACAAGAACAACAAACTTGTTGAGTTTACCAGCCCCACTGCCACGCCTGCAGTACACCCCTGGCTCTGTAGGGGTCTCTCTTTTTCTTGTCTGCCTGCCCTCACGGTTGTATGGACTGTTAAAACAAAAAGGAGCCATTTTCTACTGTTCAAACCTCTCTCTCTCTTCTCTCGCTCTCCTCTCTCTCTCTTTCTGTGGTTATGACAACTAACTCTGTCACACTCTCTCTCTCCCTCTCTCTCTGATGTCTGTATGCTCTCTCTATCTTTGGTCAATAAAGCTGAGTTTTCTCCAGTGCCCTCCTGCCGTCTCTTGCTTGTTGTTCTTTCCATCTGTTTCTAACATCCACTTTTTCATTGGCTGCTGACAAATAGATCATAAGCTATCATTACCGCACCCCTATCTGTTATAATACCCACTGCCACTAACGTGCACACAAACGCACACACACAAAACACACATTTGACGCTTAAATTTGAGGGGAATCTTTTCAACACTCACAGAAAAGTAGCACCCACTGTTACAAAGCTGGAAAGATGAAACACAGGATCTAATAGACTGTTAAAAAAAAAAACTCCCTTTATTGTTAAGGCCGTTTTTAAAAATAATAATAATGAAAAACAACTAAATGACAAATGCATTCTTCAAAGGGAACTGGTGAAGAAGTGGAGGGCGTTCATGTTATGACAAGTTGCACCACAAACACACAAATGAAAGCTTTTCTCTAATGCAGTACGGTCTGTTTATGCCTGATACAGCAAAAAATACAACTTTTAAGACTCTATTTAATCCTGCCATGCCTACAAATTAGACAAACTACAGCAAGGCTAAAGTCCCAGTCATTTCAAAGTTAGATCCAGGTTGACGTAATTAGTGCTTTGTTTCACTGAGACCATTTTTACTCAGAGTACCTCTGAATATTTAAACTGTAATAGTTTCATAATTATTAATAGATTTAAATAATAGCTTGAAATCAGGTTAAATAATATATAAATGGCTGAAATATGTAAAAAGAAATAGTTTTTATTACTAAAATCTTAACTACATGGTATCAGTCTGTTCCTACCTGAAATATTAAAGCCCTGACAAAAAGATGGACGCTCGAGGATGCCATGTAATCTCTTTCTTCCAGTGTGACTAGCAGCTGCTCATGAGAAAATTGCTTTTATATTACTGCAACATTCCTGTGGGGACCCATGCTGTGTCTGTGGCATCAATAGAGTGTGCGCACACTACAAACAAATCTGAGTAGGTAGCGCCATGGGAAGGTAAGTATTTGATGAAGAAGATAAATAAGAGAGGAAGGGGAATATACGCAGTGATGAGGAGGGGCAAAGTATGAGGGAAGGTGGAAAGCGAGGCAGTTGTACCAGTCCTGAAACCCCACACGGCCAAGTTTTGTAGGAGCCCTGAGGCGCCCCCTTGGTGTCAGCAGTGGATACTGCAAGATGTTGTGAAACTACACCAACACTAACTGCATGCTCACTCATCCACTTTACTGATACCACTGATGACTCCACAGCAAAACACACACGCAGGACACGAGGACATTTGTGTTTGATTGCAATACATCATGAACATACAGTTTGTTAGGACACGAACATCCGACGCCGTCGAATGTGTTCTGTCTGAGTCACAGAGAGTCCTTCTGCTGTCACACACGACTGTCTTGGACATGGTGTTGTTAATAGCCTACATATAAACAAACATGACACATTTGCCCAGAAGACATAACACAGATAAATGATTGTATTAGAGACATCACGACAACAGCATCTGCAATCTGAAATAGCAGTTAGGCCACACACACACGCACACACACACACACATAAACGCACACATTCTTCCTGCACAGCGGATGGGTGTGTTCTCTGTGATAATTAGCACTAATCAATTTATCCCAAGATAATGACGGTCTAGTGTTCAACAGAAAGGGTGACTGCAAGTAATTACTACACAGACACACACACACACACACACACACACACATAAAATGATAATACACGCATCAAAAGGGGACAGTGTGTATCACCAAAGTAATGTTGTTTGGACTGCTCTAGGCCACCTGGTGTATGTTCAGTTAGGAATAATAATTTCATGGCCTTGTAACATGAACTGTGGCGTACTCATGAAAAGTCAAACTTCATGTTCAAACAAAAGGACCGAAATTTTAAGGGAAAAATTTCATTAAGCAAAAATCTGAAATGCAGATTTTAAGAAAGCCATCTCAGAGTTTTTTCATGGGCAGCAATCCTGGATTATGACATATTCTTTGAAACAAAAGAGCCAAGTCTCATTTTCCTGCTAACCTGAGAGGAGGTCTAATATACTACTACTACTACTACTATTACTACTACTACTACTACTATTACTACTACTACTACTACTACTACTGTTACAGCCACGACTCTCGATGTTAACACTAACACCATTGCAAATATTATCACTATGATACCTACTACCAGTTTTGGAATGACAATTTAGATCCTTTAACAGTAGCAAAAACACAATTTGAAACATGACTGAAAAAAGTTATATTTAAAGAGCAACTAACTAAAAAACTGTTTAATCTACATTTTATGAATTGATCATATTTATCATAAGGAACTTGTATCTATAGCTGTCAAATACATGTAATGGAGTAAAAAAAATACAATGTTTTATACTCAGTATTTTTTAATGTAGTGCAGATGAAGTTTTTTTAAAAAGGTAACATGAAATTGAAATTCATGTAGACGCAATTTTAAATACTGTTAAATTGAGTTACTTGGCACTTCTGGACACTGTAGCCATAGTTGCTGCAAAGTGCTGCGACAGCAACAACTACTACAGTTGCAGCAGTATCAGTGGTGGCACTGGCTGTACAAGTTGAAGTAGCGCTGGCATACGGGTTACCGTACAGGCTGGCGTTGAGTGCGAAGGATGGCGAGATACGAAATCAGATGAACTTCCTCAGGTCAGAACTGGTTCAGTGACGCAGCAAAGGTCAGAACCAAGATAAGACAGAAATACATGTAGAGTTCGGTGACCTACGATTTATTAACAGTGTCATACAAATATATCGCTCCAACGCAAAAGAATTTCATCAGTGACGATAACTGACTTGTTTACCGAATATGAGATGTCAGCGGCTCATTGATTTGCAACCCACTACAAAAACGTTAGTGTCTGTTGTGCAAACACAAGCTTTTAATACTGTCATGTTTGCAGAAGCATGTTTGTGTCATTACCTTTTTGTTTTTCACAGTGTCAGATCAACACGCGGAGAGGATTGACATGCTTTTACTTCATTTGCAGGATAATGTGATATACTCCAGCCTGTTGTGGCTCATGGATCTCGTCTCAGTAACAAGCAGAATGTGTTTTCCTCACACAAAGTCAATATTGGAGATTCTTCACATGAGACACCCACCGGTGCAGATGAACATGAAAGGAGGTGATGATGGAAATGATAACAATACCTCAAATTTTGTTTTGTCATAGGCTACGAGCAAACACCGGGGGTTACCGTGACAACGGCAAATGGGTATCAAGCTCCCATTCTGGCCAGACATCCTCACACTGCCATGGTGAGTAGTCTGTGTCCCTGTGAGCGTTTTTCACATGTAGGCGATTCACCTTTTACAGACAATTACAGGCTTTTAAGCAACACTTTCCATCATCCATTTTTCTGACTGCCACTCACTGAAATGGTTGTGTGTGTGTGTGTGTGTGTGAGAGAGAGAGAGAGAGAGCGACTGGCCTGATTTTGATTTTAAAAAACACTTCTCCACCAATTTTCTTACACCGCAGTAGGAATATTAGATGGTTGGGGTTAAAAAAAAAAAAATATGTGACACAAAAATCGTGGGAGGAACAAGACACACAGTCTAGAGTTTGGAGAATGTGAGCAGGTTAGGCCTCTGCGTTTTTCTCAATTGGAAAATATTTGCTGAGGCAGATATCCTGACTTTCAGGCCTCGAAAGTCACAGCCCAAAACCACCGGAACGCAGATTTCCCAGAATGCAAGCTGATTGTGTCTTTCATTAGACCTTTCTTGCATACCAATGTTCTGTTTTATAAACGCCACTTCTCCAGTTTGTTCTGTTATTTTTTTGGGAAAAATCAAGCTAACTGATATAACCCTAAGGACAGGGGCGGGCTCAGGATGTTTGAGGGGCAGGGGCAAAATTGGTAAAGAGGGCACTTGTTGAATGATGTGGGGCACCACTAGCAAAATGTTGTCAGGCACTTTACCACATTTTGTCTACTGGAAGGGCATTCTAGAAGGCACTTTACCATGTCTTTCCACTTGTAGGCCCCCCCAGAAATGGCACTTCACCACGTTTTGTCCACTGGGGGCACCTTAAAGAGCACTTAACCATGTTTTGTCCACTGGAAGGGCATCCTAGAAGGCACGTTACCACGTCTAAACAAATGGAAAGGAACCCTAAAGAGCACATTATCACATTTTGACCACTGTAGGGACTCCCTAGAAGGCGCTTCATCATGTTTTTCTACCACAGGTGCATCCACTTTCACTGCGTTTTTCTCTAACATCAGGTCACCAGGGGGGGCAACTGCTCCCCCTGCCCCTGCTCTGAGTCTGCCACTGCTCCCGACAATCGGTGGACAAATCTGGTCTGGGACCTCAGTTGGCCCCGATGTCCGAACCGGATCATCTTGCAGCATGTTGGGTTACAGATTGATCCTGACCCCAATGATAGGCTCGCACACTCGCCGGGGTCGCCCTGATAATTTTTAAACATGTTTGATATTAATCGACTTTCAGTGGTGACTGGAAGGGCACCTAGTGGACACTTTACCACGTTTTGTCCTCTGGAAGGGCACCCTGGAAGGTGCTTCATCATGTTATATCTACCATAGGGACATCCAAGGGGGCACTTTTTCTGAGTTTTTTCTAACATCATGGCACAAAGGTGGGCAATAGCCCCCCTGCCCCCCCCCTCTGAGTCCACCAGTGCCTAAGGACATCTT
>JAQLOL010000011.1:3774233-3796742 GCA_029783665.1 Naso thynnoides | reverse complement strand
GTGTTTTGGTTTTCGGCCAAGTGCTTCATTATTTTCGTTCTTTGGCTTCAGCCACGAGTTTTCATTGCGGTGCATCTCTAAAGAAGCTCTAATAAATTAAATACATGAATGTTTTAGCAGGAAGAGGCAGCAAGATTTTTAATTACCGGGTGAATACCAGAGGATCAGTCTCACCCTCATGCAGGACTGAGTCAACAGTCTCATTCTGATGATGACAGAGGAAAATACCATTACCTCCCTTATCACCTCCTCCTCCTCCTCTCCTCAGTCATCATCTCTTCATCATCGCCTTCCTGCCTGCCTCTTTCTCACCGTTTCACCAGTTTTGACAGGAGCTGTGTGCCATAGAGAAAGTGCGCAGGCGACACACGTATGGAGCAAAAAAAAAGAGGGCTTGGTCTTCCACAGGAAGGGAGGAGTGAGGAGCCACAGGGTGGATGTTTTTAGTGTGTGCGTGGATGTTTGTACGAGGGCCTGCACAGACGGGGTCTTTGTGCGGGAGGGCAACTGGAGAAACACACACACACACACACAGATACACACTTAGCCCATGACATCACAGCTTACCGAGCAGCCAGCAGGAATGTTACTGAGAAAGGAGAGGCTTTGTGGAGGAGAGGAAAGAGACGGGAGGGGAGGAAAAGGAGGAGAAGAAGAGGAGGAAAAGGCTTGGCCAGGGAAAAGTCCGGCACTCCCACTATCTGGAACGGGACGGACCGAGGCTGGACTGGAGTGAACAGACTGAGCAAAAAAGGAAAAATGGAGAAAGTTCATTAAAAGAAGGCAAACACATGGAAGAAGTGGCTGTAATATTATAAATCCGACAGAAACTTATTTTTAATAATCACTCCATGGATTTACAGATTTCACAAAAATAGACAAATCTACTGTTGGGACACAAGATACAGCAGGTGAGTATGAAATTTGTAGAGTTCTGTTTTGCTATTTGAGGTATTTTTCTGGCTTTTCTGAATTACGAGACAAATTATATTTTTGTTTGGGTGTATGAAGGAGTGTAAAAGAGTTGACAGCTACTTGCAATGAATTAAAAAGGCAGTGGCTCGTCATTTCACTTCAGTTTTTAAACAGGAATGTTTTTTCTGCTGACTTAAATTCAGTAAAATCTCAGCTGCAGAGGGCCAGCGTACACGGGAGTACTGCAACGGAAAAGAGAAGGAAGTGTCAGAAAAGACAAAAATCCAGTCCAGGCAGTAACACGCAAGCAAACAGATGTGTGGGTGTTTTTAAAGTAATATTAAAGTGTTGAGGTAAAAGTCGAGATTCGGGTCGCCCAGACGTGACAACATAATGCTGTGAGAACTAAACTACGCACTTTAGCCTCTGCACACTTTGGCATGAGGACCCCGCAGAGTCATCTCCTCTTGCCTCATGCTAATACCAGCTGTTGACTCCCAGCCCACCTGTCTGTCCGCTTAGCCCCACTACTTGTCACTGTAGCCGCCTGTTCTGTTTGTTTCCTATTTAACATCTCCAAACTGTTCAAAGCGCACACTGACTGAAATGAGTAAAGGTGTGGTTCAGACCCAAAGCGATGAACGCGACGTTATCGCAAGAAACGCCAGTGTTGTGTTGCTTGATCATGACTGGATCATATTTCGATCGTCGCCTCAATCACCTAAATTGCATCATTCGCGCAATGTACAGCTCGTTCACCGGGGGAGGGGGGGGGGGCACTGGTCACTTTCTGTCGTTAATTAGACAGATTTAATCATCCTTTTTGCACTACATCTTTTTTGTGAGATCCTAGACAGGTTGGAAAACGTAACAGTTTCGGGTTTGGTTGATAAAATCATTCAGAGCCTGTTATGTCGGAAAGCTCCGTGTCAGCCACAGTTAGCGTTAGCTAGTAGCATCAGGAGGAAGGGGGGGCCGATACGATCATCCTTTTCGCACTGTCAGCTGTAGAAGTCCCAGAAATGTAGGAAACCTAAACAACGCCGTGTCTGCGTCCATCAGGTAATCCCGTGGTGTATGAAGTCGTGTTATAAGAGCTCCACAGTATTCAAACGCATCAACAGTTGTTTTGACCGCCATGTCTGATTCAGTGTCCGTTTTGGTAAATTCTGGCAACGTTCGTGCCGCCAGGATGTCGCTGACGTCAGAAGATTCTCAACACTGATTGGCTGGTGCCGCGCAGCCTCACGCGCTGTTACCTGAAAAGTTCTGTATTTTCAACTTGGAGCTATGGGGCGATGAAGGCGATGGACGCCACATTGTGTGATTCGCATCACGTGTATCTCATGATTCGCGTCACCTCCTTACATTGATATGTATGTAATCTTGTGGCCTTCATCGTGTTCATCGCTTGTGGTCGGAACATACCTTAGGTCCACGATAGCGCCGTTTGGCCTGAATTCATAATCCAGGCTGTTTGGATCTAAACACCGCAGCAGCAGGTTTCAGTTACGATCAGGATCACGTTTAGCTGGGAAGCAGAGCCGGGAACCTTTATGCACCGGGTTACATTGGGAGCTTAGTGTGTGTATCCGACAAAGTGTGCTGATAGAAGCATGTAACCCGATGATGAAGGCATGGAAAATATGTTTGTGTGTTAAACGGTTAAACGAGCCTGCGAGATAGAGAGGCAGCAAGATTGTGTGTTTACTCCCAGTCAGAGAGCATTCATATTCTGGTAAATGAGCTCCAGCTAACAAACCCCCCAGCGTCTCAGGCATGCAACCCAGTGTGTACGCTAAAAGTGTGTGTTTATTTGTGTGTGTGTGTGTGTATTTGGGATTTTTGTGCATCACAGTCGGAGTGTAAGCATTTCCAGATGTGATGGGAATGGCGACAGGCAGAGAATGAGACAGCATTTAGACAGAGCATGTGATAGTTAGCTGACTCAGATAGATTCTTGACAGTATTACTACACTTGTCACAACTTTCCAGTGAATTCAGTGATTCATTCCCCCGTTATTAACTTCAACACACCCATATATGTATTTTCTATATTAACCCTGTGCTCTAGTGTTACTACTGAAAGTGAAGTGTTTTCAAGTTATTAGACTAAAAGAGGAACAAAAGCGTTACAGTGCATAGTACAACAAGCTTAGTTAACCCTAATTATATTATTAACCTTGGACTCAAATTTTAGCAACGTAATCCTGCCCTAATCTTAGCTTTGGGACCAAATCCAAGCCATAAAATAGTGTCTTAATCTTAAAAGTGATCTAAATTTTCTGCTCAAAACCTAATCCTTAAATCACTCTTACTAACATAGCCCTATAATAATCCCAAAATCCACACAAGATTTTAAAATAATACCAATCTGGCCAATTTAAAACCCTAAAATAAAAATCCTCACCCTAAAATAGATCCATGAATCAGGCTAGACTGGTAATAAATACCTTCGCTTTCTAGGACTTTGCTCAACTTTCTGTCCTTTTTAGGAAAAACCCATAACACAAACACAGTTAACACATCGTGGTGGTGAGCGAGTGTGTGAGACATTATGACTAGCCACTGTGCTTCACATGCGTGTTACCAAGACTTTTATGTTTACGAACGTGCTAATGGAGTCTTGACTGCTTGTCCAAAGGTACTAACACAGTCTGATGCTTTTAGACGTTAAAACAAGTCATTTGACATTTCAGTTTTTTCATAACAGATGGTTTCTTTTCTCCATTACGCACACACGCAGACACACAGACATATGCAGAGGGTGTGCAGCGTCCCTCATCGCAAGTATTAGAGTCTGAGCCTTGAGGAGAGCTAGCTATGCCTGGAATGTCAGCTCACCTCAATGAGAGTCAGAAAGACACACGTGAACACACTCACTCGAAACAACGCGCTCACACCGCCACGCACCGCTGCACAACTACAGTCTCATGCACACTGCATTAATTGTGCATGTGTGTATCTGAATGGTATTGCATATGAGACATTCCTGTACTGTAGTACTGTTTTCCTGAGGCAGTAACAGGATATCCTCCCCCTCTGTACTGTCCTGCCTGCTAGACACACACACACACACACACACACACACACACATATGTCCCTGCTCGTGCACACACATAGAGGAACAGTACATACAATAGGTCGAATAGAGCAAGACAGACGACCTCGTCTGTGTGAGTTAGTGGGTAAGAGTGACATCTGGTCCTCGCATGGGGGCTGATATAATTAACTGGGCCAAAAATCATTTGCCTTGTTGAAAGACAAAGTTAGAAGGACAAGTACTGTGGGTTAAAAAAAAAGTAGCCGAGGCACTGGAGACTAAAAGAAAAGATCACACGTTCCCTTTAGCCTCGAGCCTGGGCCCAGTTCAGAGACTCCGCCCACTCCACTGGGTGTACTGTTTTCTTAGACTGGCATTGCGCTTTGGAACTGTGATTGTCCTGGTTGAAAAAGTGATTATCCAATGAGAACCAGGGGTGGAACGCCATGGGTGGGACTGAGCTGTCTGTCGACTGACAAGGCCTTGTTACAGGACAGTTACCAGTTACCCGTGGTCTTTGATATTAAGCTGATATGTGGAAAAGATGTCACCACCCGTCTGTTTGTGCTGGTGCTTCGTGCAGACGTCCGGAGACAGCATCTGTCCTCGGCAGCAAGGAAGCAGGAAGTCCCACTGTAGGTCCTGATGTCCCACATTGACTCACGGTGATTATGTGACATGATTTCTAGCAAAAAAACATTTAAATCACAAGACAATATATCAACATCTGCTGATTATTTATCAGCTTGTGGAGACATTTTTGGATTTCAGTTGTCTCGACTGGCCAGACTTCTTTCCACAACACAGTCCATGGTCAGCAAAACGACCCCTGGCATCATAATGACCGTTCTCAAGGATTCAAATTTGAAAAGGCAATGACCAATGAGGAGAAGTTAGGGAAAATCTAATCTCCTCCCTCTGATAATTGCTCAGAGTGAAGGCAGTGCCAGAACAAGAGAATCAAGTCCACTCCAGGTGTTTTTCCACCAAACTGGCTCTGGTGCTTTAACTGTTCAGGATTCTTGTAACCTTGGTGCTTTCTAGTGAACCGGTCTGTGTTTCCACCGGTTTTGAGCAGAATTATGGGAATCAAAGATACGTTGCGCTCCACACAGGGACCTGTAGGACTTGACCCATCTACTTTGGTTCCCAAGGACAACCTGCTATTTTTACTTTCCAGCTAGGAACCAACTCTCTGGGTTCCGAACCTATTTAATTTTGGTGGAGGTGCCCAGAACGGTTCAAAATCGGATGTGTTGACCAGAACGTACGCAGTTTTGTGTTGGTGGAGACGGGCCATCCTTGGGGTGGCCGGAGAAATTTAGTTTCACCTGCACTTTGTGCTAATTAGCAAATATTAGCATGCCAACACACTAAAGTAAGATCAGGATCACAGTAATCATTGTATCCACTTGGCACCAGTGCAGCATTATCATTATGAGTAGGTTAGCATGCTGATATTAGCATGCAGCGCTCATCACTGCAGCCTCACAGAGCTGCTAACATGGCTGTAGACTCTCTGTGTCTTTATATGTCCCCTGCTGTAAATCAAAGTATGTGCATTCACGTGTTCTTCTTTGTCCTTTCAGTCGGTATTTAGGTTTATAGGCTGGTTTTCTGTATTACTTATATAAGACTATACAGTTGTTGTTTTTTTTTTTTAAAAAGCCTAGAGAAGCTAAATAGATTTTTTTTTTAAACATGAAAATCTCAAAAATTTTAACATCATTAGTCTTGATTTGGAAATTTGCGAGGTATTCCTCTAAGTAAAAGTGTTTTTATCCAACAAACTTCATGAGACAGTATTAAGTACAGGAATTTGCATGTGACTGAGCCAGATGGGTCACCAAAATGCCCTTAGAGAACATTTTCTTCTCAGTAAAAACAAGAGACAAGAGAAGAGGAGGGAGAAGGAGAGAGGACTGAAGCAAGAGCTGAGGAGGAGAGAGGAAAGTGTTGCCTCAGTGCAGACGAGAAAAGGCTTCTCGAGGAGAGACGGAGTGTTATAATCCACCATGTGACTTCGCTGACCACTCTTGAATACTTGAACAATCCCAAAGAGGACGGAGCACGCAAGAGAGAAAGAAAAGATGCAAAAAAAACCCCCAAGAAGTTAAGAGGAAGGGAGAGGGTTCAATGAAATGACCCAGATTTAAGGCTGCGCCGCCTATTTTACGCCGATAAGTGTGACTGAAATCTGCCACAGATTTCTGCAGAAACGCCTCATGTTGATGGTTAAACGGCAGTCTGGTAGTGAGTCAGTCTTCAAGCGTAAGAGAGGGTAAAAAGCAAATACTTCCTCATTATGGGCCATGTGTGCTTTATCTGAACAGTGTTTCAATTCACTGAAGTGACTCTCATTAAATCCCAGAGCACACACTCGCACATGTTACAAAGACGAAAGGTCAACAACCCCTCGTGGGAGTAAAGACATCCTTGGAACAGAGGTGTAATGGGCCCAAGGCAGTAAAACAGGAAGCCAATGGAGTATTTGTTGCATGTAACAGAAAGGTCAATAAAGACTTCAGTGTATACATGTCTCTATTGCTAACGGTGGGTCTGGAATGTGTTGGACGGGTGGTTCGCAAAAGACAGAGGGTCACAGGTTTGATCCCAGCATGCCAGTGTGTCAACCAACGTGCGCTCTAAAAAGACACAGAGTTGGGTTTTCAAAATGGAGAAAAAAAAAAAGAAGTGAAAATGCCAGAATTGCATTGGCCGGTGATTATTCATAAGGATGAATCACGCTCCTCAGTAATGACATAATTGTATTGAGGAACTGTGTTAAATGTTGTTCAGCATATTATGATTACATCACCGAATAAAAGTGTTCCTCTTCTATCAACCAAAGTCACTTGTGTTTGCATGCGGCGTTTGAACGCGTGTTACCACACTTTGATACCTTATTTCACTCGCTTATCACTTGTACAATCAGTTGCCACGGGCTTAGCGACCAACTCAGCAGGGAAATCTAAGTTTTGGAAGACATATTCCCTCCTCTCATAACAACTACTAATGATGTGGCCTTGAGCCAGCCACTTAATCCAAAAGCACATCGGTGAAATGGCTCCGTGAACCGCTGAGGTCGAGCAGATCCAGGGTGTGTATGTGTGCGACAGAACGAATGTGAGCCCATAAAACTTGAAATACCTTCAAAGCTGCAGAACATGAAGTATCTCTGCGGACTTGCCACTGATACGCCTAACCAAAAAATTTATGCAGGACAAGTATTATGTTAATGTTAAGCAATGCCAGGTCAAACCATCTGACTCAGTTCTTTAGTTATGAGAAGGGAAAGTAGTTTGTGAATTGGAAATGAGTTTGTCTCTCTTTTTGCAAATGTTTCTCCAAAAATTGTTGTATAATGAAATATATAATATACTAATATTTTTAGTTAGGGGTGTAACAACACATCATTGTATCGATGCACTGATTTAGATTCCTACAATCAAACTACATCAGTAGGTGAATAGCAAGTCATTCTTCTAGTGTGACTTTTATTGATCTAAAATCATTTTTCAAAGCAAATATCAATTGTATTGATGCGGACAGTCTGTTCCTTGTATTTAGGACGTCGAACATTGTTATGTGGATGTTTTTTCGCACTTATAATCGCAATTAACTGTAAATGTTACTCTAGTTTACTCTCCCATTCTTCGACTTTCATATAATGGTGGATCACGGCAGAAAAAGGACCAGGAGAGTGAAGAATGAGAGATTTTGAACAGAGGTCTTGCGCTGAAGTGTTTTACCTCATCTACCTCTGCATAGAAATAAGCATTTTCTTTTCCTCTATTTTTAGCAAAAAAAATTTCTTGGCATTGGATCGCATCATATAGTATCACTCTAACTGAGCCCATACTGTATTATATCGTATCTCCAACCAAGCATGGTAATATGCATTGTATCTTTGTTCAAATGTTTCCTTGCACTCCTATTATTAGTATTAAACTACCTCTAGAGTTAGATTTTAGCTGTGGCTGAATAAGATTTTTTCCTACTTGAGTGTTGTTTTAATTACTTGTTTTTAATTTATAGAATTATTCTGCCTCAATCCATATTTGTCGGTGCTTTGCCTTTCAAAAACAGCATATCCACGTAGGACACACTTATCATGCCATCACTGTTTTATAGCTTTATTGGATTAGTCTGCCGCCTACATGTCAATTTTTGTGATGAAGCAGACAATTTACATGCATTAAAGAAAATTGATTTAATAAAAAAGACTAATACGTTTAATATGGTGAATCGCTTTATTCAAGGTGAAGAATGCTCTTTTATTTATGTATTTTTTTTTTAAGGTAATGACGTTTTAAAATATGAAAACTGACATTCAAAGTTTCTTGGAAAAACCTCAGTGGACAATCTGAATGTTAAAAGACATGTTTGGTACCACCCACCTGCCAGTTTGGCTGCTGATTTTTAGGATTACAAGAAGATGTGAGGCAGGGAGAGTTACTGTATTTGAGCAGCACACTGTGAATATGTATAAACAAAGATTTAATAGGTTTTGGGGTTTTTTTTGCATTAAGGAAGAGAGATAGGTGTTTATGACCAAGCTGCAGCATGGGAGTTGGTGCCCCCAAGTGGTGGGAAGTAGTCAGAACACACTCCAGCTGCAGAGGTTTAACTCAACACAGTTTGCTGCTGCAATGCAGACGGACATCTTAATGTGTGTGATGTGTGTTTATAAGAGGTGCGTGTGCGCTTTTTAGAGGTCAGGTTCTCTTTTAATTTCCACGCTGAGCCAAAATTGCTTCTACTAAAGCCATCTTGAGGTTCAGGCATACTGTGTGTCTGCTGTCTCATGTCTTATGTTTGTTTGTGATGCAGAAATCGTGGCGGGAAGCCGATGATGTCAGTGACACAGTTCCGAGAGAGCGAGCCCTGAAGAGCGTCAGTTTCCAGGAATCGGTCAGCGTTATCACTGACAGGCCTGCCATCATGGAACTGGAGAGCCAGCAGATCCAACATGGCTGCCTCAGCAGCCCCAGTGACAGAGCCCACAATGCAGTCGGTGTGAAAGTAGAGACTCCTGACAGCGAGGTGATGCAGGTATTAAGTTTGTCTGAGAAAGACTCACCTCAGATTTCGTGCGTTTTCTTCTGAAATCAACAATCGATTGATAGATCGGTTATTTAATTAATCTTTGCAGCTCTATTAATGAGTCAACATTTCCATGAGGTTACATGGTCATAGCCTTCAATTGGTACCTTAGAATTGTGCTGTATTTAGGTGTGATACATTGTGGCATCTACTCAATGTTTGTACAGTGCATAGATCTGAGAAAACAGATTGACTCATTCTGCTGTTGGTCACTGTTTTGGTATTAATTGCTTATTATTTTAGTTTTGTTTTCGTCTTCACGAAATTTCATTAACGAGATTGTGAAGTTGCTCCTTCAATACTTATTGTGATGCCAAAACAGTTTATCTTAACATCTGATCTGCATTTAATCCCTTTTCTAAAATAGTACGATGAATTTAGCGAATAGTACAAAAGCTGCACATGACAGCAATGATTGTCTGTCTTGACAGGAGATCCGCTACTTGGACCAGGTTTTAGATGCCGCCTCAGAAACACCCACCAACGGAAACACCTCTCCGTCACAGCACATCAGACCAATCAGCATCACCGGAAACTCTCCTTCTGTCTGCGTGTCAGCCTCCTCTCCTGACAATCACCAGTCGATCGTTGTGGAGGGGCAGAGACAAACCACGTTCCTCCACCAGGAGGACTCTGCTGTGAGGACCAACGGGCATGTGCAGGGAGAGGAGACGGGGCGCAGCGGGGCAAAGTTTGAGCTGCGAGCGTTTCAGGAGGAGAGAAGGCCAGCGAAACTCTTCACCCCTGGAGAGGAGCAGCAGGTCAGGGTGACGAGGAGACGACCCGCTGAGGAGGTAGGCAGCCGTTTGATGACGCACCAGCTGTAACAGAAGCAACACAGTTGTACTATTAGTGTGAATCTAGATTCAGTTTCTGTATTGATAAAGTAACGTTGAAAAAAAAAGTGATCTAAGGAAGGCTCGCAAGTGTGAGAACAGTATTCTAAATTACAACAAGAGAAGATTAAACATTAAATGTTAAGCATTGAATAATTGATTACCAATATTTAACAAGGTAATTTCCAGTCAAGTCGCTGATAGTCAAGATAGTTTGATATGACTGAGCTGGCAATGTCAAGCATTTACCTGTATCACTTGCCCGGGCCCAGAGCAAAGACTACACCCACTCTACTGAGTGGACTTGATTCTCTTGGTCTGACGTTGCGCTTTGAAACTGTGGTTCATGCGGCTGATAAGACGATTATCCAATGAGCGCCAAGATGGGGAGCCACAGGTGTTACTAAGCTGTCATTCATGATATAGCCAACACTCAATCAAACAAGCCATGTGGTTGCATGTGGTGTGATGTTGGTGATATGAGTTTTTAAAAATGCCAGAATTTACACATGGAAAAGTAGTCGCGACACGTCTGTTTAAACGGGGGGGGGGCGACAGCGTGAGCGAGAGTGTGATCAGCAAAACAAGATTCAGGAAGTACTTCTGTACGTCCCGCTGTCTACTCATGGTGATAAAGTCATGCGATTTAAAGCATAAAACATTTATTTGTCTCTTTCCACGATGCATGGTTGATCAGAATCACAATCACAACACAATATAACAACATCGATGTGATTATTTAACAGTGTAGCGACATTTTTGGATTTGGGTTGTCTCCCTTAGCCGGACTTCTTTCCGCACACACTCTAGAGTAGAAGAGATGACCCGCCTTGCAACGTAAAGACCGTTTTGCGTGGGTTAAATTTGAAAAGATAACAATCAGTGAGGAAGGGTTAGGGAAAATCTAATCCCCTCCCTCTGAGAATCGCTCAAAGTGGAGGCAATGCCAGACCAGAAGAATGAAGTCCACTCAGTGGGGTGGGCGGAGTCTGTGGTCTGGGTCCAGGCTACTGTATCGCCTCTCATCAGACCTTATTAGACCTCACTGGACTTTACCGACAGATACTGGTACGCAGGGGCAAAAGGCCTTCAGAACTAAATATACATAAAACTATTCTCCTGTCTAATTGTTGATGAAAAATTCCTGAAAAGTGAATGCTAAATTATTGAAACAATCTCTCCGTGCATATTCATATTCTTTACTCTGGTTTGTTTCCCCTGTCAGGTTCAGGAGCTGGAGCGTGAGCGCCAGGAGCTGATCAAAGACCAGGCAGTGAAGAAAAACCCTGGGATCGCCCAGCGCTGGTGGAACCCTCCTCAGGAGGTAGACTCACATTTATCTTGTGTTTTTCATTTTAAAAGAGAAGTTTGGCGTCTTGCACATTAAGCCTTATACTGAGGATTTGTTCGATCATATACAATCTACATCACTTTTATGATGAACGGTGCAGTGCTGAGAGCTGGAGCTCGTTGCTGACGTCACCACAAGCCTCCACAGTGGATTCAGAGGGGCATTTCCACAGTCCTTCAAACAAGACAATAAACGCTCACTTTCAAAGACGACAAACTCACTGAGTGGTCAGTTGTGTCCGCTGATGTTCTGATACAAAAGTCATTGCATAGAATGCTTTGCCTCAAGTTTTACTTACCAAACTATTTTCAGCGTGCCACCTAGCGGCCGTTTATGAACTTCCTCGCTAAAATCCAGTTCGAAACGATACACATTGCCGTCAAAGTCAGTTTCACAGCCTTCATCCTCCAGCACAATCTTCCATATCCATTTTGGTAAAAGCGTTAAGTTGGGCCATGGTTATTTTTGCACAACACTGCTAGTGATCAACAGAAAACTACACTCTTTCCAAAACATTCCATCTTCCGGTTTCCAGCAGCGGAGGGATATCTAAACCACTAGACGATGTCTATACAACTCAGTGGACTTGATAAAATTCGATTAGACAGCATACTGTGCAATGATTTTTGAAAGACGTTTTTTGAAAGATTCTTGAACTGCCCCTTTGAATCCATTGTGGAAGCTAGCAGTATCGTCAGCAATGAGCTCCAGCTCTCAGCACTGCACCGTTCATCATAAAAGTGATGTAGATCTTTGCATATGATAGAAAAAAATCCTTATTATAAGGCTTCATTTGCAAAAAAACCCAAACTTCTCTTTTAACTCCATTGACTTCCTGACAACTGATTGACTGGTTCTTTGGGTGATTCATTTATCCGTTGAAGATTCCTTTGGAAGAACAGCTGGAACCAGAGAAGCTTGAGTCTCTCAAAAAATACCAGGAGAGGAAACAGCAGAAACAGAATCATACCTATGCATACACACAGGTAACACACACACACACACACACACACACACAGTAAGCACCATACTGCACAGATGAGAGTTCATTTTGGTCCAACTTTTAGATTCATTTCTCTCCTGTCTTTTCTTCTAACTTTCTCCTTTGTACTCTGTCCTTCGATCTCTATTTGCTGCCCCAGGTGTCAGGTCCTCCCACAGTGGTGACCTTTGACCCAGATCTAAATAGGAAAGAGGACATTGTGGAGGAGCAAATTGACTTCTCATCTGCCCGGAAGCAGTTTCTGCAAGGGGAGACAACAAAGAGGGACGTAGCTCCTCACATATACTCTGCCAAACCCTTTTCAAAATCCACAATTAGGGGCAGCCAAGGGAGCAGTGACATTGCTGCAGAAACAGGAGAGGGACACGTGACTTGGTCTGATGAAGGTCTGGCAGAAGAATTTACTTGTGCTAGAGCTGTAATGACAATCTTGCGTGAAGATGAAGAGGGGAAGGGTCACTTCCATCCATCTTTCCACCCAGAGGAGTCTGACTCGGGATTAGACGAGTTATCGGTCCGTTCTCAGGACACGACTGTGTTTAGCTTGGATAATGTGTCCGACAGCGGGGCTTCTCTACCACCAACCCCACTGCCACTTACTCCAGTGTCACCACCGACCCCGCAGCCCACCACACCGGTCAATGGGCAAACCGGTGGAAGTCCAACAGGAGTCGAGCTCGAGTATCACGCAGGGGTACTTGTCGAAAATGCCATCCAAAATGCCTTGGCAGCTCAGAATGGAGACGAGTGGCAGCCATCTGACTTAAATTCTTCACAACTGAGCACCCCGGTGTCTCCATCCTCAGCTTCTACTAGTAGCCCAGTGCCAGTTTCTTCTTCTCCTGTGTCCTCTGGTGGAACGCCCAGTCTCCAATCATCTGCGTCCCCTAGCTCTGCTCCATCCAACCTGTCCCCTCAGCCAGAAAGACGCTCAGATGTAAGAGTCGTTTTCCAAGAAGAGAAAGAATCAGAATCAGAACAGGCTCTGCAGCAGCAGCCCTCCGGTCCAGCACAGCAGCCACAGCTCCACGCGCCTTCACCGCCTCCTTCCCAGCCCATCTCACCACCGCAGAGACCTAAAGATGGAGGCCCCAGGATCAAAATCCAGTCCTCTTATGCCAGAGCACTAGCCTCCTCGTCCTCGGCTCCGGCTCCAGCTCCTGCTGCAGAAGCTCCAGTTACCAGGCCAACCCCAGTTTACCGTCCCCCTTCTCCTCCGAGTCCAGAGACACCAGAGTTCAGCTACTTCAGCAAATACTCAGAGGCGGCCGAGCTGCGTAGCACGGCAACAGTACGAGCCCCCGAGGTCGAACCTGCCAGCGGGCCGTTTCGCCTGCGCTCCAAGAAGCAGAGAACTTTGTCAATGATCGAGGAGGAGATCCGAGCAGCTCAGCAGAGGGAGGAAGAGCTGAAGAAACAGAGGGAGAGGCAGCCTGCTGTTACAGTCCGCCCCAGCAATGCCTCCAGCAGCAGTCATGGTCACGTAAGGACAGGCATGCGGCAAACCACCATTAGCCCAGCAGATAAGATGAAGAGCAACAGCCTGCCGGCCAGACTCACGCTGACTGCAAAGACAGCACCAGGTTAGTGAGTATGGAACAACATTGTTGTTGTATCCTTTTAGCCATGCAAGAGGTATGACTGCAGGGATGTTATTGTCAGTCTTCAACTTCTAGATGAAAATATCTCAAGAACTATTCGAAGAATTGCCAGGGAACTTAGTATGGACGTATTATCTTGCCCCAATATGTGTTTTAATAGAGTTTTTGATCCCCTAACTTTTTCTTTAACATCTTCACCAAGTCAAATTTGATCAGTTATTAAATACTAGTACGCTAAACCAAATCACAAACATTAAATTAATACAACATCAATATGTTCACACCGCTGTGTCCATTTCTGACTACTTTTTCTTGTAGTGTTCTTCTCAGAAGTAAAAGCCCAGGATTGGTGAGTGTTTTCATGTGTCCAACTCACCATTTTTTCTGTCTGTCGTGCAGGAAAGATCGAGAAGGTTCGACCCGCACCGCCCGTCTCGCCCTCACCCTCAGAAGGAGCTCTGTCTGACGCCGGCAGCGAGGACTCTGCAGGTTCACGGCCCAAAAACTTCATGCAGACACTTATGGAAGACTATGAAACACACAAGGTGAAGAGGAGGGAGAAACTGGAGGACAACAGTGTAAGTACTGTTCCCGATGTGTAAACGTTTTTCAAAGCTGTCAACCTTAGACCACTGCAAAAACAAAACACAAAAAAGTATTTTGTATTACTTTTAATGACCAGCAGGTAGCCAGTATGGCCCTCTTGTTTTTTGATCGGTGCTCAAGATGAAAAGATTATGTGTTACCCTAGATAAATAAAATATAACAAAATAAACCTGAAGATTTATTTCAGGAATAGAAGGTTTTGTCGAACGTCTGAACAAAACAGAAAGTGTCTCAGTACATGAAAGCAGCAGAGAGGTAATCGCAGCTAATCGCACATTACGCGCTTGTTTGACTCTTGTGGTTCACTGGGATTTGTTAATGTCAACATGGTTGAATGCTTCCATCCATGGCATGTGGGCATGAGCAAATACTGTGCAAACCCTAGGGGGAATTTCCCAGCCTGAAACAGGAAATGAAACTGAAAGTAAGGAACAGACTTGGGGATTTTTGTCCTGAGTCTATCTTTTCTCCTTTTTTGTGGCTGAATACACGTCATTAATGCCAGGCTACTTCTGGTAGTGTGCCACTATTCAGTATTGTATCGCTAATAAGAGGGAGTATTGAATTTTGGCAGACAGAACTATTTATGAGGGGTTACAGAAAATAATGGTGTTGTGAAATGGCTTTCGTAAGAGAAAAAGTTTCGTTACCGGAATATGGTGACAAGTTAAACTTCTCCAATTTCATTTATAATTCACGAGCACTATACACTCGACCAAACACTTACATTCATGACAAAACACCCTTGATGGCCACATTACATAACAACCTCTAACAGATCATATGCCTGCATTACTGCAGATAAAAGACATTTCATTCATAGATATGCATTTTTCAAGACATTTATCTGAGTGTTTCTGAACATGCAGCTGGTTTGTTGTTGATCTTGTTTTGTTTTTATCCATTAAGACATTACATGTGTTGACTGTGTGTACTGTTGCTTCTCTCCTGCTGGTCGGTCAGTATGCCCGTTTGTTGCTGGCTAACGAGGTAACCACCGAGGTACCTATTTTACTGCAAACCCGTTCCCCCCGTTGATGGCCCTCACTGACAGACCTGGGTCTGACTAAGGAGAAAAAGTAATACACTCCTCGGTACATTTGGACTGTGGTTTTCTTAGATTAAGACATACCCAGAAGAAAAATCATTTATATAGCTGTCTATTAAGGGTGATCAGAGGGTATTTTATTTGGATGATTTAAGTTCAACTAAAAAGAAAGAAAGTTACCAAATACAGATTTGTCATAGCGGAGATTTCCACTGGCAGTCACTTTCTTATTTTCCATTATATTCAGATGAGTCAGCAGCGGCAAACATGATATGTCACCTTTCTCCCAGATATGAAACCAGTCCAAAACTATCGACGGGGGTGTATTATTTTGTCTTAAATCCTTGACTGGGTAATTCTGTCAAGGAAACCTAAAAAAATGATATAACTGGTCCCAGGTCTGCTTGTGGTCTCACTGCCTTACTGTTCTGCTCTGTGGTGCTGGTGCTGCATGTGTTTGTGCGTGGATTTGGTGTGACCTTTGACCTCCAACTCCCCCATCCCACCCATGCACAATGCACTTGCCCTCTGTATAAAAACATACACTGTACAGCACTAGTTAATAATAATAATAAAAAATGTGCGCTATTTGGAAATCTTCAAAAGGAAAAGCACATGACATTAAAAGTCATGATGTTCTTAAAAGCACGAAGACAGAAAAATAGACATTTTTGGATGGCAAAAAATGATTCTTCATTTCATAGTGTGCAAATGTCGCACAATAAACCTCAGGTAGTCATATTATTCCACTAAATGTATTTATGGAGATATCAAATGCTATTTTTTCTTTAGCTGCACAGCATGTTTTAATCAAAGTATAACATGTTAAAAGATGCAATGTGTCCTAAAAACAGGCTCTTCTAAGTTGTTCTTGTATAATGTGTAATGGATGACTGTGTTTTCACCATTATTGCAAGGAGGTTGTTGTTAGCTTGATGCTTGAGTAGGGCTTATCATCTGAGCCTTAGTGAACCACCTCTAGGCCCACAATCGACTTAACCGTTACCCTGGCTCCCTGCTCACAAAGCAATCTTGGCACCACTTTCCATTACGTCCACCCTTATTTAGGGTTATAAATGGTTTTAAAAATTAGGTTATAAATATCCTGTAAGTCATTAATAACGAGTTATAAACAAGTCATATCAATTGGTTATAAATTAGGTTACTAATGAGGTTATAAATACCTTATAAGTCATTATTAAACAGTTAGAAACAAGTTTTACACTTAACCAAAGGCTCCCTTTTAATTATAAAAGTTAGTAACTCATTACCAAATGGTCATAAAACTGAGGTGCAACAAAACATTGAGATTTGATGGGGAAAGAAATAACACACTGACCAACAGATGCCAAGGAAGGTTCAGGCTGGGCACAGATATTTGAAAACTGGACCAAAAATGAGTGAGCAGCTCACCAAGTAAAGGAAGGTTGCCAACTGCACCACGTGTGGAATGCTGTCCTAAAGAAGATGCCAACCAACACGAAGCATCACAATATACTTCTTAATTGTAGAAGTAATTACTAGGTCATTTTGTAATTAATCTTTCTAAAAAGAAAGGGCACTTCCATCCAACCATAATTCTATTGGTGGCTAGTAATTATTCCATAAAGAAGACAGTTGAACATGCTAGCTGATAAAATGACATGATAAAGTAAGTTAAGGAACTAATAAGATCTAAGACTGAACAGAGGTACAGTGCAGCAGTAATGTGATCTTGCAAAATAGTGAGCCAGGTTAATGTATGAAAAACAGTTATAAACAAGTTATTAATGATTTATAAGGTATTTATTACCTTATTTATAAACCATTTGTAACCAATTGTTGCTTATAACTGTGTTATAATGACTTATAAGGTATTTATTACCTAATTAATAACCTTATTTTATAAACCATTTATAACCAATTGTCATACTTGGTTGTAACTGTTTATTAATGACTTATAAGGTATGTATAACATAATTAGTAGACTAATTTATCAACCATTTATAATCCCTTATAAGGGTGGACGTAATGGAAAGTGTTACCGCCATCTTTCCTGTGTGTGAAGATGTGTCTGTTGTATGTGTGTTTGTTGTATCTTTGTACGGGAGATGTGAGAGGGCGGTAATCAGAGAACCTATAATATGGATCAAATCTAATATTCAAGCATGAAACTTTGTCTATTTATTTTGTTTGCACTGTCAAATACTGCAGGCGCGCTTCATTTGGTTTGGATGCTAATTGTGAAAGTTTCACTGCAGGATGGTTTAACCAAGCGCTCCCTCAGTTTTTGACATGCGCTGCATGCCATTTTAAAATCACTGTGGGATGTTTCTTGTGAGTGCCATTCTGTCCCTTGTGTGGGCGATAAGCATGGGTTTCATCAGGTTCGTGTTGTTGCCACATTGCTCTGACTCTGCGTGCATTGATGGGCTGTTTTGTAATCGACAGGTTCTGGAGGCCACTCGAGTCACCAGGAGGAAAAGCGACATGGCGCTCAAGTGGGAAGCGGGTATCTACGCCAATGAGGACGGAGATGAAGAAGAGGAGGAGGAAGAGGAAGAGGAGGAGGAGGAAGAGGAGTAAACAGCTCCCTTCAGAGACAGAAAAGAGACCCAGTGGGAAGGAGGAGGATGAAGAGGCTGAAGGAAAACTGCAAACAGAGGAGGAGGAGGAAGCAGCAGATAAAGGGGAGGGAAAGGAAACAGTATTTATTTTACTAACAGTATTCTGATGATCACATGACCCAGTGGCTTTACCAATGGGGCTCATCGAAGAGATGCATCAAGTTGTGGTGTTTGGACCTGAAGATTGAAGGCGCAGCAGTATGTTGAGTGACTGAGTATGTGAGAGACATTTGACGTGTGGAGTTGAGTTTTCGTGAGAGAAGCTCACTAATACAAGAGACACTTTGAAAGGGTTTTATGGAGGTTTAAAGAGCGCTGCTCAGTAATCTATTGGCATAAGATGTTTTCACTAGTTGGGAGACGCTGAATGACTTAAAGATCCATGGGATGTTTCATTTAGCTGTAATTTTTTTGATAGAAACATGAGCTGAGATCTAAAGATTTTATTTTGACAGGTTGCCTGAGACTTGCTGATGATGGTTTTGGCAATGGGTTCTTAATAGTAACTCCAATCATATTGAAAATGTGTGTAAAGGTTTATTGCTAACAGAAAAAAAAAAGGTGCAAAAGACAAGCAGGTGTGTGCAGAGTGACTATCAAGAAACGTTTGAAGTTGTTCAAGAAGGGAGTAGAGCAGGCCTGCGCGCACAGAATTTTTTTTACCAGGATATGGTGATGCTGCAGGAAGTCTGCCATGTTTGAACCAATTAGGACCTGATGCGTCACGTTCAGTTTTACCTCCTGCATCCTGTGGTGCAACAATACACCACAGTACAGACATAACACACATGACACATGTTGGCGGGAGCTTTCACAGGCCTTTCAAGCATCCGTGTTGAATTTCAGATGCCGACGGATGTCGTGTCAGCGTCCTTGAACCGTAGAATGCTAGCAAGGAAATGTGCAAAACTAGCATCGAGGTTCAATTTGCCTTAGACCAGTAAGTGATCGTTGGAATGTATGATGTATTTTATCTTCCATTCTGTATTACTACAGGTTCAGTACGCCGTATAGCAAATAAGCAACCACATTGGATAGAAAATCTGTCTTTACAACACCTCTCATTAGTGATTTCATGTCTGCAAAGTGCAGTTTTGAAGAAAGAGGGAAGCTGACTGCGTCACTTCAGTCAGTGTGTGTATTAATTAAAGGGCTGGGTCGGGGTTTTATATTCTAAAAAGAAAATCACTTATTTTACCTTTGCTGGCTACGTCGCTTTGTTGACCTGTGCTTTCTGATGTAAGCAGTCATTTCATGTATTATACTGAGGTAGGACTGTGTATTTGATATATGAACATGTATGTTGAGATTCCTTTGAGGCAACTGCCGTGTATCTACTATACCTTGCTAGTTGAGGATAAAGTTTGAATGAGAAATATTGAAAAAGGTTTTTATAAAAAGTTGTTATACCAAAAAACAGAATGTTATTTAGTCAGCCTACGCTTTTAAGTCTATTTAAGAATTATTGATTGTGTGCATGACATCACACTCCCTTCCCAACCTGAAACAAGCACATGACAAGCAGGGAAAAGAAGGCAGTAGACGATCAGTGAGAAAGGCTCGTGAAGAGGCTTGGGATTGTATGTTTTTTGTACTTCATTTGTTGTGATTTTTGATTTTGCAGGACGATGTGACTTTCTGTTTTGTTGGAGTTGCAGTTGGTAACTTTGGGATAAACATCAGTGACTTTTTTGTGTTCCATTTGGAAAAAAAATGTCATAATACTGATAGACAGCTATTTGTGAGTAGCGCAGTCTGAGAGTACCCTGAGATCTCTGTATTGTCCAATGCCTCCCTGTTTAGGATTGCTAAAAATCCTAACACCCCGGTTATCTTTGCCCAATCAGTGCTGCTCTCATTCGTGCACATTGTTGCGCTTCTTACAGCTGAGCTGATTAGCTGCTGAAACAAGTGACGTGCCTTGCACTCTGGCCAATAGCGTTGTCTGTAAGCGACGCCGTCAGCCGACTCAAGCTCGAGCTGAGACGGACCAGTTTACTCAGCTGCAACTTTCCCTGCAACCGCTTCATCCCGCCATGAATCTTTGCTGCAACCTGGACTTAGAAGAGAGAGCAGCAGCAAACAAAATAAAACGCAAGCTGCAGCAAAAACAGGGAGGGGGGGGGGGGTGCAGCGGACTGCTTCCCAAGGAGTCTCATGCTAAAGCTAGCTTGATTTCCAAATGTTACCAACTGCACCTTTACATGAAAGAAGAGTGACCGCAATACAGGCCTTTTTGAGTGTGGTGATACTGTGGATTGTCCAGACGTAGAAAAGAGGATTTACCGTGCAAAATTAGAACAGTAGACACATGGAAACAAATCTGAATAGTTGTCTTTCTAAGAGAGTTCAAAGTGGAAATGTGTTAGCGGCTGTGGAAACAGCGTTTAAACCACTTTCACCTGAAAAGTGGCAAAATGATTAGAGTTTTCATGCTTGGTTAGCTTGTTCGTTGAAGCCTTTGAGATTATTTTAAGAGGATGGTGACAGAGATTGTCTTGTAAACTACAGGCTACAGTTTTGATGCCCACGTCTGCTAGTGTGGCCTGTTCAAGTGTCCTTCAGCAAGGCACTGACCTTCACTGGCAAAAATCCTCTGCTAAATGCCTGAAATCTAAATGTAAACTATGGTAAACTTGAACAAAACTCAGTTGACACATACTAACCCCTGACAACAATAAAGCCATGTTCACATACAATGCGAAGCAAATTTTCGCCTTGCATTACTCGTGCTACTTCGACTGCGGAACATCTTAAGCGCCGTTTAGGTTGACGCGTGTTACTCGTGCAAGTAACACGAATATTCGCCTGCTCATAGGAAGGGGGGGACCTAACTACAGGGGGCTGTAGTTACTTACAGACGTTGCCAAGTCTGGGGTCAGAACACCATCCGGAGGTGTGTGAAGCTGCGTCGTCCAGCTCCGTGCATCCGTACACAGCAGTACTCATTTTGACCGCCGTGTCTGATTCAGTGTTTGGACGTCGAAATTTTCCCGCCGTTGGGACAGTGTCAAAGCTGACTGACCTTCATGACAGGGCGTCGCGTGAATTTGCCACCCAAGTTGAAAAACATTTCAACCTGCGTGCATGAAGCAAATTTGCGTCTTCGCCCAGTTCGCCCAACGCAAATTTACGTCCGTTTGCGCGCGTGCAGTGACTTTACGCAGAATGGATGCGCGCATAATTTGCCTTGCGTTGTATTTGAACACACATTAACCCTTTAGTATGCAGATAAGGACAGTCCCATCCTAAGTGACAAGTTTATTTGAATAAATGATCCAATCCTATTTAAATCTCTTGTGGTGTTTTCTGTGAGGGAAACGCAGAGCCGCTAACGCCACCAGACAGAAGTGAAAACCGAGAACTTGGGTGTGTGCGATCTGTCCGTTTCCCCCTGACACAAACAAAACAGCACATTTGTTCCAGAGAATCGGCCTTGTACTTACTTTACAGTACAAATGACGGGAAGACCAACTTTGCTTCCTCCTCCTGGCAACAGAACAACTTTTAAAGCACTCGCGTTACAGGTGTGTTGATGCGTTTCCTTGTGACAGATATCAGATTTTTGAGGAAACAAGAGCTTAAACTGGTGCTTTTTTTTTCCTGGCTGAATGACAGTTACAGATCTTTGCAACGGATGGTAGTTTTACAGTAGCCTTTTCAGGACCCCAGCTGAGCTTCTACTATGTCTAAGCTTTACGTACAGCAAGCTGAACGGCTCCTTCCATACTGTACTGTAGCTGCAGCAGCGCATTGTAAAACTGTTATTGTACACAAACACACACACACACCCTAAAATCTCGTCACCACAGTACAACACTTCTGAAATTGTAACGATTAAATGCACATGCAGAGGAGATATAATTGTGATTTATAATTAATATTATGAAGCTTTGTTGTTTGAGTTCACGGTGCAGAGATGATTTATTTATCATGTTTAAATGCTGGTAGCTTGTTTTTTTTGTTGTTTTTTTTTCCTGCAGAAGCGGCCGAGCTCCAGTGTGGGACTCACACCGTCTGTGTGTGATGATGAAGAGATCTTATTAAAACAGTATCCAGACCAGTATAACCTCTGTTCCTATGTTAACCACTTGTAACGCTCATACTCTGCTTTGTTATGTTATAGCACATGTAAGGCTCACAGTTACACATCTACTCGACATATTATGATTATTTTCTCATTAAAAACAAAACCTGTACACGTGGGATTCCTGAGTGGTTCATTCATGGGTGTTTCGGTCTTTGTTTTCTATTTTTAATCCCTGTCGGCTTTCCTGTTTGTCAGATCATGTGATGATGCGGTAGTGAGCCACAACTATCATGCAATGACATCATATAATTTTGCCAAACATAGACCTTTTTTTTTTTTTTTTAGTGCGTATGTTTGAGTGGTA
>JAQLOL010000011.1:3744364-3759044 GCA_029783665.1 Naso thynnoides | reverse complement strand
TTTCTTCTCCATCCGTGTGTTACTTCTGTTTGAACAGGAAGGCCGTGTGTGGAGCTCTGCTGCCACAGCAAGTTTCAAGTCTAGTTCATTCTCACAATGAAAACGGCTGAGGGAAAAAACACAAAAACTATAAAGTTTATGACCTTTTTGAAAATGAGTGAAACAGTCGTGGCAGGTATGACGTTAGATGCGGAAACATGCAAAAATAACGAGTATGGTCCTTTAAATAAAGAGTCAATTTGATGCCTTTTATGAGTCTCGTTCCAGTGGAGAGTTTGAGTTCAATTTTCAGAGGCTTATACAACCTGACAGAGAAAAAAAAAATCTTAGGGATGATCTGAATACTTCATGCTACTACATACTCCCAACACAATATTATTATCTCATCTGTTTCCTGCCGAAGAGAAATCCTTCATATGTGAACATGGAGAGAACAGACAGGAAACTCTCTCGGACCGCGGTTAAATAAACACAAGCAGCATTGGCAACTGACCGTCACTTGGAAATATGTGGTAGAAAAAGTCAATAAGAAAAACGACAACAAAAAAAAAAGAAGAAAAGAAACGAAAAATGTCTGTACATAGCAGGTCTCTCCTCTTTCCCCGTTGTCCTTGAATGCAACATTGGTTACCTCCTTCACAGGTCGGGTCAGGCGACGACTCCCCTCCGTACGATCGTGTCAGAGGTGAACAGGGGCCGAGTCCGGCAGTTTGACTCCGCCGCCCGGTCGGTCCTTTTTCTTGGCATGAGACAGCGTGTTATACAGAGAGAGATGGGGGGCAGGGACACGAGGACGTGTTTCAGTTCGTCTCGCTCGTTTTGTCCTCAGTCTGTTTGTCCTGCAGGAGGTTTATGAGCGACTCCCACGCCGCCTGGCTCTGCAGAGGGCGGAGACAGATGGAGACGGTCAACAGAGGCAAAAAGGGAGGTAAAAGGCAAAGAGGGGATGCAGTGATACAGGAGAAAGGTTTCCTGAGCAATGAGCGGAGGAAACTTCATGTAAACACAATATCTGAATATACATATTCATGCTTAAACCGTTCTGCAACTTCTGTACATAATTTTTTCTGATTTTCACGTATGTTTTATATATTTTTTTTTATATATAGTTTTTCTGTTTTCCATTTATTTTCTCTGCCTTCGCACTACGTTAATATTTTCCTGTTTTATCTTAATTTGCATCGAATTGTTCTAAAACACAACTTAGATTTCTTGTATGTGAAAACTTACTCTGCAAAACCTGATTCAGATTCAGAATTTCTTTACATATACTGTCACTATTGCCTGATTGTGTGCGATCTCTTGCTCTGAGTGGTTTTCCGTCACCGGTTCGCTCCTCAGACTGGCGAAAAAAAATCTGTTTCGCAACCTTAGGTGACCTCGAGTAAAGATGGACACTGTTGACTGCCCCACTAGAGCAGACTGTCGTTGTACTCGGGAACTTTTGGGTATGAGCCCGAACACGGTGCTTGTGCAACAAAGTGTTGATATTCAGTGAATCTACCTCATGTCAAAAATCAAAAAAAGTCAACAAGAGAAGACAGAGTTCATTTCAGCTCAGCTTGTACTCTGTTACGCTGTTATGATCCCAAAGCTAAGTTACCTAACATACTACATCAGTGGTTTACAAAGTGTGAGGCGGGCCACCCCCTGGGGGGGCGCCAGAGCATTTCAGGGGAGGCGCAGGATGAGAAGAAAAAATGGAAAAAAAAACACAAAACAAAAACAAACCTTGTAAATAACTTACATCTAAGCTCGCTAATGTACGTGAGGGGAATGGATTGATTCCTAACACACAGTGAGAGAGGAGAAAGAATCCAGTGACGGTTATCCCTCCAAAAAGGCCGTAAAAGTGCTCGTCCTCCTCAGCTCCATCTACCTGTGTGAGTGCGGATTTTCTGCGCTGACCATGCTTAAAGCACAAACAGCTCACGACTACAGGTAGAGGATGATTTACGTTTGCTCCTCGCTGCAGTGCATCATTGAAGACACAAACTCAATTTTCCCCAACGAAGTAGGTTAAAGCAAAAGCTTGCCAACAGCACATGGAAGGAGAAATTGTGGCCAAAAGTGTTTTCAAACGATGTCTTTTAAAAAGATTAACTTGTTCAAAATGTTTAATAAGATGCTCAAATGAGGGAACACATTTAAAATCTCTCTATGACATGTACAGATGAATTCATGGGGGGGGGTGCAGGCCCACAGTCTCAGACTTTAAAAAATGCTGAACTAGATTATCCACCAGTACTGATTTGTTACTATATGTTAACTATGGACCTGTGGTCTGAAATAAAAACAGCTGATGGGAGTCAGACATGTCGTCGTTACTTTTTGAGCCCTTGCTGACACTGTTTGTGCAGTACTGAGTACTGAAAACACGTTCCTCTGTCAGATATTTATCAGTGTGGATAATGATTTATTTAATTTCAGCTAAAACAACAACCACACGAGAGTGTTTCACTTGTTTGTCTTACTGTGTTTGGGGATTTTTGTGTGCAAACATGTTTTAAAGGACATGTTTGGGTTTTTTTTGCACATTTAGCCCCATAATAAGGATGTTTACGATCATAAACGATGTTCTACAGCATTATTATGTCAAACGCTGCAGTCCTGAGAGCTGGAGCTAGTTGCTAATGTCACGACTGGTTTTCCTCTGGTTTTCCCTCTTATGTCCTACAACTGCTCTGTCCGTCTGCAGCCTTTTATTTAGCCTCACACAAACATTTATTTAACTATTTACTCATTTATTTAACTACCAGCTGCTGCAGCTACAGCTTCGGTCTGCAGGCAGCCTACAGGTCGCTTTCAGGAACCTCCGTGAAATGGTAAAGGTACTTTATTGGTCACATATACAGTGTACAGTGAAATGTGTTCTCTGCATTTAACCCATCCCTGAGGAGTAGTGGGCAGCTACAGCACAGCGCCCAGGGACCAACTCCAGATTCTAAGCCAGTACCTTGGTCGAGGGGACTGACTGAAGACAGACATATACATGTTTTGATGGTCGGGGAAACTGGAGCACCTGAGGGAAACCCACGCGAACTCAGGAAGAACATGCAAACTCCACATAGAAAGGTCCTGCCCTGCTGGGAATCAAACCCAGGACCTTCTTGCCATGAGGCACCAGTGCTCACCGCTATGCCTCCGTGCCACTCCGTAAATCACAGAGTCGTGGCAGAGCAGTCGTAGGACATCAGAGGGAAAACCAGAGGACATTTTCTCCATCAAACATGACTCCATTTCACTACAATTGCTGTTTTGTGCCAAGTATTAAAGCGCATCATTGAGCTTCGTTTTTCGACGCCACAGGTCGCGGTCAAAGTTACATAGTGTTGCTTCAAGTGTGCGAGGGTTTTACACACAGCCTAAGAAATGTGACGACACTTTTGAAATCATCTTATAGGTCGGAAAGCTCATGTGGTCCACAAAGGAATCCTCAGGAACCCGAATCTACGAGAATGAATCCTGACGCAACACGGATAAAATTTGTTTCTGTTTTGACTACAGAAACAGAAACGTTTTGATCAAGCTTGATCAGCTTTCTGCTGTTTTGTAAGTCATTTACAAAGGGCTTTTCAGCAGCCTGTGTACCTTTTCATAGTAGTTGATGTTTTTGTCGGCCATGCCTGTGAGAAGCTGTTTGAAGTCCTGTCTCTTGTTGCGCTGCCAGCGCTCCCAGTCTGCCTTCAGGTCTGCGTTGAAACACTCCACTTTGTCCTGGCATTTCTCCACCTCCACTGGCATCTGCGCGACACAGATACAACTACAGCTACAGAGGCCTCCAGGGGACACAATACTAGACTACAGGCCTATAGGACTACAGCAACAGGGGTCTGGGTGGTGCGGGAGTTTTGGAGGAGTGGGTTATGTCAAGGAAAGCTGGAACTGCCAAAGTGACCAACAGCTTCATCAGTTCTCCTTCTAAAATGTTTCTTTTTGAAGTTTATATGTCGTACTGACAAAAGATATCCATCTAATCTGACATGTATCAGACAAAGAGAAAATAACATTGTTTTAGAAATGATTTCTTTGGAAATCCGGCACATGATCACTATATGATTGAAAAACTCAGTGGTTAAAATGGTCAAATATGCCATAATGAGCTCAGAACGGGGACATTTTTGGCACAGAAAGTGAACTTTGAGAAAGTACAGACACTGTCGTGAATAGTAACAGCAAACACAGCAAACTTTAAAGCCCTCTGTCTGAGAGGAGCTCTGACTCAGATGAGAGGAAGGAGGCTTACCGGCGTCCTGTCCTCCTGTTTGCGCAATACGGCTGCTTCTAGTCGGCCCTCGTACTCCGCCTGGCTCTGGTCTCGCTTCCTCAAAACGTTCTGTAATAATCAACCAGAAAACACCAGCTCTTATTTTGCACTGTAAGTGTGACGTTTCCTGATTGGGTCAAATTTCGGAGAGCGAACACATGTGGAAACTGTTTTGGAGAGAGGTGCTGAATCAGGGGCTCGGCGAGGATGTGACACATGCAGAATGTCAGATGCTACTTCCTCAGGGGTCCAATGAGAGAGCAAGTTCACGGCTGTGACGCGAGCAGGTTTTTAATGTGTTCATGCTGGAGAAGTGACAAATGAAGAGCACTAGAAGCAGACAGCGTGCATACTAAATCTGGATGATTTTTGCTGGTGCTGTCGATGCAAAACATTCTCCCACAATGCAAAGTGCAAAGGAAACTGAGTAAGCTGGACAAAAAATTAACTAATGGTTGGCGGAACAGGAGAAGCTCTAAACAGATCAAACCCAAACCAAAGTACTTTTAAATTTTAAAGTAACATTTTGCTGTGTGTTCATGAAGTCTGACTTTGCAAGTATTTATTAATTATCTACATCCATATTTTTTATTATATAATTTCCTGTTAGTATAAAACAGTAAAGTTTTATACCTCTGTGGCCTTTTATCACTTACGATTAGTCGAACTTTTATCATAGTTATCATCACCACCACCATCATAATATTATTATTAGTAGTAGTAATAGTAGTAGTAGTAGTAGTATTAGAATCAGAATTACTTTATTCCTTGAGTATGTTAAGATACAAGGAAGTTGACAATGACAGAAGGAATTTTGATAATCATCATCATCATTATCATTAATATTATTATTTAAATAATTTTATTTTATTATTATAGTTATTATTATTATTATAAGTAGTAGTAGTAGTTGTAGTTGAAATATCAGTATAATTACCATAAGTACTATCATTACTAAAAGTACTTCAAGTATTAGGATCATTATTATGAGTAGTATTACTATTAATTAAATGCTGACATAACCCGACCTGTGCTGTCAGATCACCGCCCACCTCGACTCTTGCATCATTTCTGAGGTTTCTGCCTATTAAAAGGAAGTTTTCCTCCCCACTGTCGCCGCGCGCTTTCTCATGAGGGAACTACATTCAAATCTTGGGTCCAAAAACTTTATATATCTTAATTGCAGAGTGTAGACCTACTCTATATATGTACAGCATCTTGAGATGACTTTGTTGTGATCTGATAAACAAAACTGACCTGACTAAAGTTTGTGGTTTTTGTATTTTAACTGCTTTTAAGAGTAGTGTACAGTTCATACTGTGTTTAATTAGTATGTAAATGTAGAATGGATTTCTGACGTGTGTGTGTGTGTGTGTTTGCCAAAATAAAGGAATTAAAGAATTTTTCATTATATGTAATAATTTTTTAGATATAGAAAATGTCTGTGCTGTTTTTGCTTGTCGGGCTGTGGGGGGGTTTTAACAGCTCAGTGACAACCAGGCGGACCCTCTGAACTGAATCCAGCTCACTTAGAACTCGACACAAACGCAAAATGTCCCGCTCACCTTCATGGACTCAATGTAGAGGACGTACTCTCTGAGGACGGGCAGGAAGTCTTGGCTCATGTTCTCACTCTGGTCCTCCAGCGCTCTGCAGCACGTCGCCACGCAGCCGGCCACACCCTCCAGGGGGCGCTGCAGCTCCTCCTCCGATCCCGCCCAGCTTGAGTACACGGTGCCGTATTCACGCAGCTCCGTTAGGTACTCTAGCGGAGGTGAAAGACAACAGAAGGGGGTTTGACGGCCGAACAAGAAATGAAAATAAGAAGAGCTGCGGTTCTTTGGTATGGTCCTTTAAGAATTACGCAGTCTGTTTTTGACTTCTTACCATTAACAGAGATCGCCCCTAACTCATACAAATGCTGTTGATTAAACGTGACCATGTGATTACATTAGCAGATCTCAGACTGGATTTTTGAACCCCATTCACAGCCATTCATGTTGAAACAGGCATAGAAACACTATAGGACATGTGGAAGGTGCTAGCTTTTGGTAATTCACCCTTCTAAAGAGAACGTCTGTGAGCTGTTGGGACGAAAATCATTACACCTGGTAAAATAGTTTCTCACAAGTGCTGCCTTCCTAGCTCAAATATTAGCGTGAAGATGAATTTTGACACAGACGTTCTTTTTAACTAACGTCACACAACTGAAGCTACTTTCTGAAACGTTTGGCGAATAAGGACAAAATGTAAACAAACATCATACCTCACTGATTAAGCTGTTTTGGGGGGAAATGGGCGGGGTTTATGTAACTTCTGTGGCCAATGCTGATAAAGAACAATGAGATGTAATAAGACTGGTTATCTTATTTGCAATGGCCAACATAGCAAAGGAATGGCCACCATATACTCCCCCAGTCATGGCTTCTGGCTGAATTAATCCAGCAGTTTCTGGTTGGTTAAGGCTGCAGTTCTTTACCAATCTGGACCACTTTGTCACTCCACTCTGTGACTTTTAGTGGGTTTGGTGACAGATTTTCAGATAAAATCAAATTTTAGAACCGTTTTTCTCAATGATGTGAACATTTTTAACCTTGTTTGACTGTTTATATAGACAATCACAGCTGCCACGATCACTGGGGAGTCTGGATGTGATATCCTCACAAATGCACTTTGGTTATCAACTCTAACTCGCGTGAACATTAGTGCTGGTGTTTGTGATTTGAACTTTTTTTTTTCCCAGCGAGGCTGATTTGCACAGAAAAAGGCATATTACCTGAGTTACATACATGCAAATATCACCAAAGCATGCTAATTGCCTAGCAGCACAGTTACATACGTGCATTTTTTCCATTTTGTGGGTACTTTGAGACTTTACATGGTTTCTTTTTCTCTCATTTGTGTCAGCTAATCCTTTCGTAAATTTGCCCAAACATTTGTGCAGAACCTAAGACTGAGCTGCTGATACTCTCGAACGACACAAGTAACAGCTGGACCATAAACCCGCAGCAGAACTTTCTCTCTTTCCTGACAAGCCGTATGAAGGGTTTTTCCATGTTCACCTGCAAAATCTATATTTGTAAATTACACATGAGATAGGATAGTGGCAAAACGCCAAGCTGCTGAGTCAAGCATGCGTGGCATTTTCCTTTTTACGTTCTCTGTCAGCTCATATGCCTACATTATCTACACTTCTCTGGGTTTCCATCTTATCTGCTCCTGTATGAAAACAAGGCCCTCTCTTTCACACTGCAGATTTCTTAGGCCAAAGACCGCAGCGCGACTAAAAACCCCGGAGCAGATGGTGACGCCGACAGTTTCACACGACAGATGACAGGTATTTACAGATTCGCTCACCACGCATGAGTGAGGCTTGCAGTCATCAGCCACGCGCCCCTCAAGGTCCACAAGTCCGTGGGGTTTTATCCAAGCCAAACACAACAGCTCTGAGCGGATCAATACCACAGATAAAGTCACATAAGCGAGTGTTAGCCAACCGGCTAAAGACTGAACCATGTCATGACATAAGCTAACCATAACCACAATGCAGAACATGCAAAAACCTGCAAGCAAGTAGTTCTACTACTACTGAGAGGAACTACAAGGAATTCTATTTGAGTTTATGTTGCAAGCAGCACAAACATCACTGTTTTAAAGAAGTAACGATAAAAAAAAGGGCTTCTTTCTTTCCTTTCGTGACTGGGCTTGTGCTGTACGCACAGCTTCGCCACGATAAGGCAGCGTGTGAGTGATGACACATCTGGTAAAAGGAAGTTAAAGAAGAAAACAAAGATTTCTTTTATGCTCCTGTTCAAAACTTGTTTTGACCTCACGTTTTCAAACTGATATACAATTATTACCCTATGCACCTTTATGTATTTTGTGTTCTTTAATCGATCCATTGCTTTTTGATAAGAGTTTGAACACTCATTTTAGTGCTATTTTGATGGGACAGTTTCCTCATTTGATCCATATTTTATGAATCCCTCTCTTTCTTAATAACTCAGAATGAATAAACTTTCAAAGCATAACTCAGTTCTTTTCCGCAAACATGCCCCAAAACATATATTTACCTAAAAAAAGAGGTAGAAGATCGGGGTGGGCAAAAAAACTGACATAGTGCAACATCGCAAAAGTTTGCGTGACGATATTGTGCCGATTTTTAGACACCAAGTATCAATATTTTATTACATGTATTCCTAATAAATGTTGCATATACATATTCATCGTTTGTGGGTAACAGAATAATAAAAATCTCTTGACTTTTCAGTCCAATAGATGGTTCCTGATGAAGTAATAAAAAATGCAGTGAAAAAAAGATGAAAGACTGAAACCTTTATCTTATTGAATGAAGCAGATGATATTTTACTTTTAGAAAACGATTTACAAATGAAAAAAGTAACAAAAATTGCAAAGTATTATATCGCAATATCGTGATGATAAAGACTCCCGCCCCTAGTAGAAGAACCATCCACCTGAGGGTGACATGGTTTCGTTTGGAACATCATTCTGATACCTGACTGCTCTTTGAGGATCCTCTGGGCGATGCGGTCTATGGTTCCCAGTTTCTGGCTGAAGGTGTCCAGGTATTCTCCCATGGCGCAGAACTCGGCCGGCCGCGCCCGCAGCTTGTAGCCGCTGGCCACGTGCTTCACGGACTCGCCCACCTTGGTCAGCAGGGCCAGACCCTGACGCTTGTTGAGGTCCTGCAGACACACAGTGACGGAAGGCCGCATGATACCGCGTGATAAAATTAAGCCAGTTTATCCCAAATCCCGATGGCACAAAAAGACATGGATGCCTTTCTCTCCTCTGTGGTGTGTGCAAGGGGAGACGGTCAACATGAAGCAAGACCTCCCACTGACAGTTCATTACCTGTATTAGTGTCACATGGGCTTTGCCGTGGCCCCGCCCCTTTAGGAGACTAAAAGCAGTCTTGAGCCCATTCATTCTTACAGGAGAAATGAACATGATCAACACTTCCAGATGAGGCGGAGGGACGGTGGCGCCTTAAGTGTCTCTGCGGGGAGACATGACTCCGCCCATGTAAGAGACAGGAAGTGTATATACCATTTCACACCATTGGCGCAGCGTACAGTGGGGGATCTTGTGTTAATACTGACTATCTTTGGTCCAAGTCACCTGTGGTTACTTCCGCACATGCTATGAAATCCTATTTTCTACATTTTCAGAGCATAACCACGCTGTGTCACTACGCCCAGACAACTAGTTCCTTGCTATTTTCGCCCACAATGACGCTGTCTCTATAGCGTGGTAAATATGCACGGTCATGACATGTAGGTGGAGCATGTTGGAGATTTTTGGGTGTGTGGCTTTATACGGGCGGTGGTCATGGACCAAGGCTTCTCCCCCAATCACTCCCATTAAATGTGCAAAGCTGCTCATGCGGGGACGGTATTCAGCAACCCACTGAACACACAGACAAGACGAAGGATTCTATGCTCTTGCCTTACATAAGAATTTTGAATGAATTGACTGAATCCCCTAAAAAGTGCAGTTTTCCTTTAACATAGCAAAAAAAACAGCATATGTAACAGTCCCACCGAAGATCCGTTCCTCTCTTTCAGCATCTTTTGTCGATTTACTACCTGTTGTATCTTATCACACATTTTACAGCGTAGACTTGATACTGTTCTAAAACGCTTATGCCCTGCTTTCTTTGCATTCCTTCTGAGTCCAATTATTTTATTGCTGAAACAACCTCATTTCTCCACAGGGATCAATAAAGTCTTGTCTTGTGTCTCAGCTACTTACGGACAAAATTTGTGACTGCCGGCAGATGTAGAGAACACACACACACTAAAAAAACACACAAGGAGACCATAAACGGTTTTTAGCTGTTTTAAAGCGCACAGTAGAACAAAATGCAAGATAAAAGGCACGTGACAGGAGAAGCACTGACTGTCCACCTTGTGTCTCTGACAGAGGGACTCACCACAGTTTCTGGTGATTTTGTCTGTGTGTTAGTCACGGTCAGAAATGGGGACATCAGTTCTTCTAAACAACCAAAATGTCCCTGAACGTCCCACCCATGCGTTTGTCTCACCTTAGCAGACAGGAAAGCGTTTAGATGTGGGTTGAAGGAGAGGACGGGGTGGTCGGCCACTCGCTTTAGGAACTTGTCCAGTGCCTTCATCCTCGTCTCCACGAACTCCTCTGAAAAGCGATCGACTACGCCCTTCATTACGAACTTCTCTGGCAACGGCTGGAGATGACGAGAGACGGAGGAGGGGGAGGAAGCAGAGCAGAGAGGATAAATTAGGCGCCTCCTAAATGAAAAGCAGGACATTATGTGGGCGGCAGTGTGGCTCATTTGACCTACAGGGATGAGGTGGGTTGGCTGGCTGTCCTCTAACTTGATCCTCAGCCAATCAAAGTCCTGGTAGCGCCGTCGTACACAGTACTCCGGCAGGTCAAACTCTATCCGTGTTGTCTGAGAAAAGAAACACACGCATGTATTTCCTGTGTCACCTGTGAGAATACCTAACCTTCTGGAAGTCCAGTTAAGACCATTAATTCAAATATTTAAGAATACAACTTTTACAGAACGTGCGAGGGTTGGTCGGATTTTTGCTCAGGAGCAGTGAATCGTGGGTAACTTCATAACATTAGCATAAGTTATCTATGATTAGTTTCGTTTTGCAGAGATCAGAGGGTCGCCATATTTGTGTATAATTCAGCCAATTTAAGATCGCTCTAAATGCTCACTGATTTTGAAATACAGCTGACAGTGCACTCACACTTTCTGACAATACAGTGTTAAGAGACGCCCCCCTGCACGCTCTCAATTTACACTTTGTGCTTATATTGGGCTGTGCTATTTGTCTGGGGCCTCTGAGACACGGCACATAGCAACTGTCGTCATGAGGCCACCCGGCAGCTCCTGGCAGTGTCTCCCTCTGAATCTGCTTCTTTCATTACAGGATGGAAAGGCCTCCAAAGCTACGGTTCTCTGCTGGAAGTCTGGACAAATTAACTTGTGTCAGGCAGCAGAGTGCTGATGCTCTGTTTACTGGCAGAGAGATCTGGAGGATGGAACTGAAGATCACTCTGGTAAACACAAGTTAATGAGTATGTTTACCCTCTGGAATATACATTTATTATGAGAAAGTTCAGGTGAAAGGGTTCGCCTAACCGCACTAGATTCATACGTGCTTCATCACCCCTGGGGTAAAGCCTCTGCCTGAGGGTGGCGATATTGGCGTGTGTGCTCTAAACTGCCTTTGCTGCGGTTGCTGCCATTATTTTTCGAGCCTGTAGGTGGCATTGTGGAGCGCTGGTCCGACGATGACTGAACCGTGTGTAACCTTGAGGCGTGACAAAGGTGTTGTGTGTGTTTCCTCCGCGATTACACACACGCACGGCCAATTTTCAGAGGAATCTGAAGAGAATTTTCAGCCAGTCAGTGGAAGAGCTTGAAATGATGGTCAGACGTGTATCACATGCTCGTGCTTGTGCTCTCAGCACAATCAACTCAACTTAGATGTTACATACCAGTAAGTTTCCATGTTTCATTATACTCAGGTCGTGTGTAGAGATGGGACAATAATCGATATTATCGCGTAACGAGATACGAAACAGTCACGATAATTTTATCGTGGTGAATTTTCATTATTCTGACAATCGTGAACCAAGACAATTGTGAACAATCTCATAGGAGAAAAATGGCAGGGAGATGAGGTTACCACTATTAATTTATCTTTTATTTGTGTGGGAAGACCTCAATATTTATGATTACTTATTTAAGATTCTTAAGAAGATTAATTTGGACAGGATAATCGTGACATGAAATTTTCATATCGTCCCACGCCTGGTTGTGTGTATTAACATTAAAGCACAGAATTTTTAGAGGACACGAAAAACCCTGGGGTTCACGAGTCAGCTGTAGAAAAGCTCACTGAGTTCTAGCAGACGGACGTAAACCTGCAGTCGCTTACGTAGCAATACACTGCTTAGCACTTGGATGTCACACTTGCCTTGAACACACCACCCTGGGGAGTTTTCGCACAATGACGAAACTCAACACAAATGACGAATAATAAGCTGATTAAATGTTCAATATGATGGATAACCTGTGCAGTGGGGCAGACACACTAAGTGTATGCTTCCAAAATATTAAGCAGCATTAAAAATGTTTGTCGGGCTCAAACATCGTCAAGAAAACCTACAATCCTGTTGCATTCAAGTTCAACAGCCCTTCCTGCCCTTGTGTTGCCGCGCCAGCAGCCAATAGCAGACCTTGGTGGAGACTCTGTAGGTGATGTAGGTCTCCATCGTAGAGACGTGCTTCTTCGGGTCATCCACAGTGACAAACAGGTCGCGGGTTTCCGTGGAAGCGTAGGGGTCCCGGACGTCTGCTTCCAGGTCGTCATCCAGCTGCAGCCTGTTGAACAGCGAGGACACGGAGGCGGGACTGGACGTCTCGACCGGCGTGCCGTTGGTCAGCCCCGCTTCCTGTAAGGACAAAGACAACAACGGTGAGGTCAAATTCAGATGCTGCAGTGGGAAAAGCTGCGAACAAAGAGCTGATAGAGTGACGCTGATGGTGATGCTGTTGTTTCTCCCGGTCAATGGGGCTCTTGTTGAGGCCGCACACCCTCCATCATCTGACACGACTCCCGTCTAACTAAACGAATGATGGACGAGGGGAGAGAAATGGAGCATCGGTGGAATGGGAACGCATTTCAATGGCCTTAATACAAAAAAAATTGACTAGTTTTCCTGTGAAATAGCATCCTCCTCCTCCTTTCAGACCAAACAAGTGTTCCCTGCATCGACCAAAAAAACTGCCACTATCCTGATTTATAAAAAAACAGATCCGACTAACTGTTGGTATGCTATTCACAGATGCTGCTCACATCCACAGACACATCTGTGTAAAATACATGCTGTCAAACTTGTTCAAGCGCTTCCAATTTTTCAGGGTTTTTTATAGAAACCAGTACAGACAACAAATTTCCCCCCACAGGCTCAATCCAAACGCGGCAAGAGTGCTCAGAAAAAAAAAAGCTCTAAAAAGGCAAATAACCAGACAAAAGAGAAGGCTGTGGAAAGTGTCTCCACAAACACAGAGAGCAACCTCAGGATTTGGACACTTCATCATCACAGAAAAGAGAACTGTGCGGTTGGTTTTCTCTCTTTAGGTACTGTTTATCTCTATTTAAGTCCAAAGGATGAGAACACATTTCTGAACTGGATTAATGTATTGCAAGACATTTCGATGGGACTGTGAGAAACAGCAGGGCGAGCAGGCAACAGAATGTAAGTAAAGTCAAAAATGTAAACACCGCAACAGGAAGGTGGGCAAACCGCAGAGGCTCAGAAAATAAAACTAACCAACTGAATTTTCCCGACTCAGAAAACCTGAGCTGGTCTAAATTCCTGAAACCCTTCCCACCAGCGGTTAATGTCCTCTGAGGTCACATCCTGCCTCACATGAGACAGGTTAAGGTGCATGAAAGCAGAGAAGCTAATGTTCAACCTTAATCACCTTTTTCTGCCACGCACACACTTCTTTCTAAAGTGCCTGAAGTGGGAAAGTGTGCAACTTTCCAATGCAACCAGTTCAAAAAAAAAAAAAAAATGCTCTCCTCTCTTACTTCTGCATGCACACACACTCTGGAAATAAAAAATTCACCCAGTGACCACACACACACACACACACACACACACACACACACATTGTCCTGACATCACTCTTTCTCTGTCTCTGCTACTGTACGTACATAAAACACTCACAAACACAAACACGCACACTGGCTGCTGACGCTCTCGCTGCTCTTTTTTTTACGCCGTGGCGCTAACTTGCTCGGGTAATCACAGTTCAGATAATTGCACCGCGTTGCATCATTACACGACTGTGAAAGAACAACTGGGGCCACGCTCAGACAGACAACGAGGAAGAATCTGGGAATATCAAACTGGGGGAAGCAAGTCAAGCGGAGTTTGATGACGCATGAACGCAGTAATCAACACTGGGATATGGGATCGGATACAACACGGAGTTCTGCTGTGCTCATGTCATCGAGCTTAAATCTGGCGTTTTGGCCGGACATGTCCGAAGTCCAGCCTTCTTTAAAAAAAAATAAAATAAAAAAATAAAAAAAGTTTGGACACCTCTGATTTTAGGGATTTCAATTGGTGGGTTACTGAAAAAGATGAAAAAAATATCATGAACCTAATTAGTCATCATATTCAAATGACCATTTTTTTTTAGGTTTTTTTTTTTTTTTTAGAGAAGGCACTTTAATGGTCAGGACCGGAAAGGTGCAGGAGTTACTTATAACTTTAATTAACTGTGGTTCTGTTCTCCAGGAAGACGGTGAGCCAGCGTGCACCATTCCTGGACCTGAAACCAAGGCAGCTGAACGTCACACAGCCGTTATTTATTTC
>JAQLOL010000011.1:3732827-3744002 GCA_029783665.1 Naso thynnoides | reverse complement strand
CCCCCCCCCCCCCCCCCCCCCCCCCCCCCCCCCCACAGACTCACTTTAACGTGGAGGTTCCTCTTGGTGCTGTGGGTTCATGTGCAGTGAAAGCAAGCAGACAGCGTCTCACCACGCAGAGTGACCTTATTGGAGGGACGTCTCACGATACTTCCCCGCTGGCAATAATTAACTGCAATACCTATTGGTTGCTAAGCTTGTTGCACATAAGTAGGAGGACAGCAGGGACAATAATACCCAGATTTGTTTGCTTGGTCCATTCTTGTTTACACAGCAAACCTAAGCCGGCCATGTCGGGCCCCCTTATTTAGAAAGTGGGCTGAGAGAAATGTGTTTTCCAAACAAAACATGTGTCAGGTTGGAGCAACATGTGTAAAAACACAACCCTATAGAAATGGTGTAAACACATTACTCATACTTTAGTAACCTTGTGTGTGTGTGTGTGTGTGTGTGTGTGTGTGTTTGTGTCCTTTTTGAGCATATTTGTGTTTATTGCTTTCACAGTTTTGTTGCTACATTATAATCATAATTAGGTCCCTTTATAAAAAAAACAGCTAGCTCAGACACACTGGTTGTTACTTGTTCAGATTTATCTTCCATCATGCAGCAGTGATTCAGTGGCAGCTCGGCTGGCTCAGCTCCACTCTGACCTCCTGTCATGGGCAGCAAACCTCGGATGTAAACAAAAATAAATACACCAGAATGAACCATCGGCGTTTATCCAGTTCGCACTGTTTAACTTTCAGCAGTTTTTTGTTTTTTGTTTTTTTCTTCACTTCTCATTTGGTGGATTGAGGCAGAAACACTGGCGCCAGCCTGTGAGCAGGTTAGTGTCCAGAGTTTGACTCGGTTATTCGTTCCCTTCACGTCCTCTGGTGGCTTTCAAACCGCCGAACGGGTCTCGGTACAGACCCAGCAGACCTTACCTTGTCCCCTCCGACGTTGACGGTGACTGAGAGCGGCTCCTCGGCGGCGGACAGCGGGTGGAGGATCTCCGAGATGGGCTTCTGCCCCGAGCTGGCCAGGCCTCTCGGAGCGCCGACACTCATCCTGCAAGAGGCGGGAAGACGTGGCCGGGTGTCGGGAATAACGGCCGTCCGGTTCTCCGCGGCTGATCCGGTTGGTATAGACAGAGGGAGGATTTTTTTTTTTCTTCTCCGCTCGGGGTCTCCTCAGTTGAGGTGTTACACTCGCTGGTTGGTCACAACTGTCAGCTGACTCCCACTGCGCAGCTCCGGACGTTAAGCTACACGAACCCGGATGTAAACATATGCGTCACATGACCACAGCCAGCGAATGAGACGCCGGAGATCGTCTATTGGAGAGATCAGCCACACCGCTCATCTCTGCCAAGTTTGTCCGCTGTAAAACAACACGAGATGTGGTTCAAATCTCAGGGGAAAAAGGCCAGTAAATACTCCGAAAGTTACGGTTTTTTATTAATCCAGTTACTGAAGTTAAGACTGGACGTTTGTGCTCTTACTGATCATTTAAAGCTGATCACTTTAGGTGTCAAAGTTGGATCATTTTTTACTATTTGTACTTTTACGGATAACTATGGGATTAAAAAACAATAAAAACAAAATGTGGACCTTTCGAACTAATTCTATGTGCTCTGCTTCCATCATTCTTGGCCTGTTTGCCAACCTTGGTGCCACTATCTCTGTTCGAGATAAGGTTTTTTTGGAGACCGGAAGTAGGTGGAGAGTGGGAACTCGTATTTTTTTAATCAGGTTACCGAACTGGAAAACCGGCTCCACGGCGTCCGGAGGCAAAATGCGACTGACCATCCGGACATAATCAAGTGTTTTATTGTTATTTTAAACTCTCTGTTATTTATTTTTTTTTTGTAAACAGTGTACAAATTTATCCTGCTCAAGTTAAAGTTTTTTGGGGGTTGGGCCTTTATCGTTATCCACCAGTGCAACATTAGCTGGGCGGAAGGAAAGACAAACGAAATTTGAGATTACCCGTTAACGTAACCTTTTATGTAGTTTATAATCTCGTCCTTCCTCTTGCTGCCCGCACCGACATGGCCTCTAATCCTCCAGGACAAGGTAACGTTGAGTATTTAACTTAAGGACAAACCGTTTTGGCATTAAAGTTCTTTGTCATGCTGGCTCCAGGGGCGCAGCTACAAATTCTAGCGGCCCCTGAATGCATCCCAACTCTGGTTCCTCTTTAGGAAAACTAGCACACTAGCTTATACAGCCTCTGTCGTCCCTTTTTCACACATTACACACTGAAATGTAACAGCAGAATTAATCAAAAACAATGCTCCACATTCACTAAGAACAAAAGTCCTGCCATTGAAGTGTTGTGAGCTGTGCAGCCATCTTGTTCTTGATGGTGTTGGGCTCAGTTTTCTCCCAACACCTCTGCTGACCCACTTCAGTGTTCCTGTCTGCTGAAAGAATGCAGACCAACAGGATTGATAGATACTCTACTGATAAGCTTCTTTTTTTTGAGAGAGAGAGAGGAAATATATTAAGAAATGTTAACCCTTTGTAATCACCAGCATTTTAATTAGCAAGTCAATACACTGCAAGAGAAGTAGCAGGTGCATTATGTCCCCTGTTGAATTTCTGTCGATCAACTCAAACTTGTTATTGAATTTGCTGAGAATTTACTAACTGTTAAAACTTTTTCGATGAAGAGTTTTTTATTTGTGCAAGTTTGGCTTAAATAAATGTTAACTTTTTATCCAAGGTTTGTCATTGTGCGTTTACATTTTAGCAGTGAAATGTGTTTTTTTTTTTTTTTAAAAAACACATTTTTTTAATGCTTTGCTCTGCCTTAATGCTATAATTTGCCACTGTGTCTCACAAAACAGACCGAAGTGAATTCTGAAATTAACCTCTGTATCTACTGGCTAGAAAATGGTGTTTTGAATGGTGACGTGACCCCAAGAATCGAAAACCAATTGTGATGCCAAAAGATTTATTCCCCTGTTCAGCTCCGTAGTCCAGGATTAAGGTCTGAGTAAGTTTAGTCTCAGGTTTACAAAAGAAATGTTTGAATAAACGCAAGAGATGCGCAATAATTATTTATTTATTTAGCCAAAACAGTTCACCAAACAAATACTTTTGCATATTTGTGTTTTAAAAAGAAGATGATAAGCTGTATTTCATTTCATATCTGAGGGTATGAAATGCTAAGGATGATAATATTCCATCAATCTGAACAAATCTGACATCACAACTGTTTACACAACAACAAACATGTGACATGTTGTTTTCTCCACTGCAACTGCATGGCTCTACTGGCGTAGTGGTTTTACATCATGAGCGCGACCACGGCGTGCTGTGCTGATAACGAAAGCCAAGTCGGTGACAACAATGTTGGCTTTGTGTTATTGGCTCTGTATCGGCTAAAATGACATTATTAGTGCAATTAAAAAAATTACGTCACATTGGGCGATATCAGTCCAATAATCACCGTGCAAACCTAGTAAACACACACTTCCTCTTCTTTCTTCTTCTTCTCCTTTTTGTTGACCATCCAGCCTATCCGAACAAGACGCGCGTGGCAATCCTGGCTGAGCTGGAGAAGGAGAGGAGACGACTGATGCAGACTTCCATGAACACACCTGGAGCCAGGTAGAGACGGCGTAAAGTGGGATAACAGGAGTTTTCTCCTTTTAAAAGAGAAACCTACTCATGGGGGGGGGGAATTCTAGCTTGTATACTAAATGACATTGTCAGAAAATCTCCCGTCACATTTCAACACTAAAAAGATTCTTTGATTTTTCTGCTTGCTCTGTCGTCCCTCTCGTCCCGCAGCATCTCCCTGTCCAGACCGAGCCTGAAGGAGTTCAGGGACAACGCGGAGCAGCAGCACATTGCTGCTCAGCAGAAAGCTGCCCTGCAGGTGAGACTGAAGCAAACACCAATGCAGGTAGCACAACAAGTGGCCATTTATGTAGTAAGAATAAATCCATCCTTTGTTCTAAATAATCTGTCCCATGTTGATTATCATTATGCTGCATTATTCAAATTGCAGTGGTCACGTTTAGTAAATATCCAGTCAGGCTGACGCTCAGCGATGCTGAGCATTCCTTGGTTTTGCCTTGTCTTCGCCGTATTTGAGACTCACATTGAGAGGTAATTCTGATGTAGGCAGCATTTTTTGGTTAATCAGTAAAAGCACCCGGACTGAGTTGGGTTGGAATGCAAGCTGCCAGTCAGCGGCTTAAACACAAGTCTGAAAATCATCGAGAAAGAGAGGGAGTTAGAGTTTTCAGCGAGGCGTCTTGTAGAAATGCAAAGAGGCTCAAAGTACATTTCGACAAACGCGGGAGCTTCGAGTTGAACCAGCACCTTCTGTACTCGCCACCGAAACCACAAAATGACGTTTATTCTCTCCGCGGCTGCTGTTACTGACAGGCTTGTTCACATCTGTGCTGGGAGTTAGAGAAAAAGATTGATACCACTGTCGTCTTGCATGTCTTTAAATGTGAAGGTTAGCTTAGCATAAACACTGGAATAGTGAAAACAGCTAACTCAGCATGAAATCCACCTGTCAGCACTTTTAAAGACGTGCTATATCTCGTTGGTTTGATCATTATGATAATTAAACAGGGCCAGAGGGCATGGGCTGAAAATCATACTGAGATATTTTGGGGCTGTGCCTACATACATGACATATGCTGATGTTTTTAAATCTCATCAAAGCACGTCATTAATGCACAACTGGGAGACAAAATTTAAAAATTACAATTTCTTTTAACCAAACTTAATTTTGGCATCTTTTCCGAGTCTTGATTGTCTTTGCTTCAAACACCGTAATAAATGCCGTACTGTGAACTTGATACCAAAGTGTTATCGTACGGCGAGTTTTTGATAGTTACATCCCTCGTGTTTGTCAGTACAAACTCCCCCCCCCCCCCTACAAGCCTTGACCCTGAGCCAATGTGTGTCTTCTCTTGCAGCACGCACACGCACATTCAACAGGCTTCTTCATCACTCAGGACTCCTCGTTTGGGAACCTCATCCTCCCGGTCCTTCCTCGCCTGGAGCCTGAATCTTGACCTTTTCACCTTTCTGTCCCGCTCCTGCTGCCCGGCTTGAGGCAAAGCTTTCGCGAAGACAAACGTGTGCACCAGAGCAGCGTCACTCCCAGCTCCCTCTTTTAGGCCTGTGATCAATGGGCCGTTGCCTCTCATGTTGTGAACAATCTCAGGGGGTGTGTGAACCTTTTCATTTTTACGTTTTCCAGACCGACAAGTTGGCCGCTGAATTAAGGAAAGCGTTCCAAAAAGCGGGAAGACGAGTCCAGGTCGCCGTGAAACATCCTGTGAAGTCGTCCAGGAGTCAAAAACAAACTCAACAGAAATACTGTAAATCCTGCTCCGCTGTCTGTCACGGCACCGATCCTGTGGCTTTAAACTGCACATAGTGTCAAGTTTTTTACATTTGTAAAGGAGCTGGATTGATGTTTGGCTAATAAAGTTGTTACATTCAATTGCGTGTGTTGTTTCGGTTTTTATTTGGGCAAATATATAGAAAAGAGGGCACAAGGTTCAAATACATAACTATGGCAGTGTTCACATTACATTATTATTTTTAAGACGATCTTAACCCTGAAACTGGATTCTTTCTTGGAACAGGATACTCATGGACAAAGGCTTATTTTTCCGACTTCAAAATAAAAGAAGACTTAACTTCATGCTGCTCACTGGCTTGTAAAACAGTGATTGAATCGAATTGCACTGAAGTAGAGAAGGCCTAAGCGGTCAAGGACTCTTACGTCTCAAGGTCTTGAGTTAATTATCTCGTTTTTTTCTGGACAATGCTTGTTTGCTTAAGATTATTTATTTCAAAAACATATATATATTTCTTTGATTAAGATTGATCAAGTTGCATAATCATCATCGCTAATCCAAGGCTTTTTTTTTTTTGTAATCAAATGTCAGTGTTCATTACGGTCCGCTGTAGCTCTTTGTTGGCCCCGGGACACGGCTCAAGAACAGGGGGGATCGCGCTCTCTCAGCCGCGGCCCCTGGAATGTGGAACGAGTCGCCTCTCCACATCAGGCTGGCCCCCAACCTGCCTGTTTTGAAAGCAGGACTGAAAACTCACCTTTGCTCCTTGGCTTCTACCCAGCTTGAGAGTTCTGTGTGATGCGATGATTTTATGTTATTCGTTTTAATTTATTCTATTTATGTCTGTGTACAGCACTTCGGTCAACCTGACCGTTTTCCAAATGTGCTTTATAAATAAAGTTGGACTGGAAATGTGATTTGTCAAGCTGACTAAAGCACAAAACAAATGGGCTTAACTACAGTTAGCTACATTCATGCTCAGGGCACCCATCAGTCAGCATGCAACTATTCTCTTAAACTTTGATTCATCTGGTTACATCTGTCTGTCTCATTGGTTGATACCGTATATGGTCTAAAAGTACATTCTCCACTGTTTACTGTAATCCACAAAGTAAACAGCTACCTGCAGCATGTTTGTTTATTCGTGATGTTTAATGTGCTATTTAGGCAAGGGTGACCAAACCCCATCCTTGATAGTCACATTTGATCACTGAAGAAGAAGGAATCTGGCGGGAAGTTGATCAACCTAAAATAAATTAATTTTAAAAAGTTAATCAGTTATCTCGTTAAAACAAAAGGCCGTTTTCTGGAGATAAACGAGAAAACAAGCTTTCTCATCCCAAGATAATGAGATAATTATCTGGAGAGAACAGAGAAGATCAAATGTGAGAATCATGACCACTTGGTGCTTCCATACAGAGCGACACAAGCCAGCAGAATCAGTACTACGCCACCAAACGTGATGAAACATTTTGGAAAGGGATTAATAATGCATTTGAGCCGCGGTGAGTGAGACAGAAACAGTTTCGGAGACCGTCCCTCAGAATCAAAGAACAAGAGCTGCGTCTTTCACCGCGCTGCGCAGACGTTTCACGACCATAGAAGGAGAATTCCACTGGACAGGACGCTGAAAGACTCAACTTCACACCCACAGGGGCAGAAATGTGGCTGCGTTGTAATGCAGCAACATGATCAGCGAGTGGACACAGACTGCAACATAATTCCTGAAGTAATTTGAGCAGCACAGACTCAGACTGGACAATAAAAGACTCCAAAGGTGGGCTTTTTATTGGCAGGGGTGTTTTATGTTTGCGCACAATTTTATTTTTTTTTTTATACACGTGCGTCGTAGCTTCTTGTTAAGTCAGCAAACTGCATCTGTCACTTTGATACAATGGGCAGCAGTTCGCCTTTCGCCTTCATGGTTTTGATCTTGGCCTTAATCGTGTCGTCCATCGCCTGTTTGCAGCGGTGGGCATAATGAGCCAGCGTCTCCTCCTTCTCATCCCACGGCGCCAGTGCACGAAACACCTCCGGGGCAGCGATGCTGAGCTCAGCTATGGCCGCTGTACGGGAGATGGTGTTCCGGTCCACGCCGACCCGGTCGAAAGCCACCTTCATGGAGACGCCGCGGCGGAACTCTTTCAGGGCCGTCATGTAGCGCGCTATCACTCCCACCACGTTTTTCACTGCAGAGGAGACGTACAGGGTCAGTGAGAGAGAGAGAGCAGCACGAGACAAAAGCAAACACGTGATATTTCGCTACTCTCATGTCGTTTATAGCATCAGTCTGACTGTCTGCAGTGCGATGGTGAGGTTCAGCTTTCTTGCTGCGTCACATTCTTACTCCTGACTCGGGTGTTTTCTCCGTCCCGGCTCCTCTTGCTCTTCAAAGCCCGGTGGCGCTCCAGATGGTGAAGCTCTATTTCCTCAAACGAGTCAAACAGTGTCGGCCAATCAGAACCCGCCCCATCGTCAGGAGGGGTCATGTGAGAGCTTCCCGGTTCCATCTGATTAGAGTAAGCAGACCCTCGGATCTCTAGAATTACAAAAAAAACGAAAAAACATGTTTCTGAACTATGAGATACCAGTGAAAAGAAATACAGAGCTGAAAGATAAACTTTGTAGCTTTGTGGCTAAAGCATTAGGCCCAGAGATATGATATTATCACAATATTGCAAAATCATTTATTGCAATTTTCTCACTTTTTTTAAACTGCAAATCATTTTCCCAAAGTAAAACTCTGTCAGCATCATCTGTTTCATGTAATATGATACATTTTTCAGTCTATTCATCTCCCTTTAATCATTTTTTATTGCAGTTTTATTACTTCACCGGTGAGCCCTTAGCGCCATCTAGTGGACTGAAAAGTCAACTGGTTTTTATTATTCTATCATACAAAAAGATGAGTTTGTATTTGCAACATTTACTGAGAATTTATTGAATGAAATATCGATACTTGTTATCTATAAATTGATACAATATCGTCGTGCAAAATATGGCGATATTACGATGTATCGATCCCCCCCCCACCCCTATTACATAGAGAGATTCAGGGCGACAGCAAAGATGGAACACAAAGGAAGAAGCTCAAAAAATGCCAAGGGCTGAAAGAGGAGCTAGAAAAGATGTGTGGGGGGCGAAGGCAGCACTGGTTCCAGTGGTATCAGAGCACTGGGGGGTTTGACCCACAAACTGGGAGAGTGGCTCCAGCAGATTCCAGGTACAACATCTGAGGTCTCTGTCCAGAAGAGCGCAACCCCAGGAACCGCTAAGAGACTGCGCAGAACCCTCAAACTCCCAGTGACTGAATTCGTCAGTAGGAGGATTTTCGACCCAAACTTTACCTGGCCGCAGTTTGTCCTGCAGAAAGTCACAGACGAGCTCGGCCTTTTTCGTGAGTTCATGCTGCAGCAGCTCTTTGTCCTGCTTCAGACTGGAGATGATCTCCGTCATCTGCTGGATGCGGCTGCGTTCTGCACAGAGTAACGCTCGCAGCTTCTCCAGCTCATTCTGGCCCCCTGCAGATTAACACAGAGACACAAACATTTGGCGAGACGAAGACACTGGGTCTGGACACAAAAGTCATAAAAAATCTCATCGAACTGCAACTTTTTCCAACAACCTCACAACGAAGCTCTACCTGCAGCGTTACTTGTAGTCTCAGTGGCAGAGCTGCATCTCTCAGGATGCTTAATAGTCCCTGTCACGCAGGTGCCTCCGTCCAGCAGTTCCACCTTTTGGTCCACCGATCCCTCACACCCCAGAACCTCTCCATGCGGGGGCTGAAGGCAGGGTGGGAGGGGCTTGTTGGCAAACTGCGTGTGTATGATTTGAGAGTGCGTGTCCAGTGTCTGACAAGCCTGCGAAACATTAACGTCTGTCACTGCTAGCCCCGCGCTGGGTACGTTAGCAACAGTGTCAAAATCCTCCACTGAGGTTGCTTCCTGCTTGACCTTCTTCCCAGAAACTGCTCCTCCTGTCACCCCGCCCCTTTTCCTGGACGGCCGGGGCTCATAGTCACCGTCTTCATCCGTGGCCGATGAATCACATCCAGCGATGTCAAACAGCCGGCGGCGGAACTCCTCCGCCTCTGACGCTGCTTCGCTACAGGAGAGGTCTGATGCCCTCACTGTCACCTGGAGGGTAAGAAAGAGAGATCAGATGAAGCACTTCACAAATTTCAAACAGAAAAATTAGTGTGTTCAGCACGGGTTGAGGCAATGACGATGAAGTCATCAGAGTTATCTGGGCTTGATCAAACTGGGGCATGGAGATGAGGGATGTGGCCATTAACTAAGCAGGGAAAGTCAAACAAAAGACTGTGTTGCAAAATAGAAATTTTAGGATCCAGCATTTTTTGGACCTTCCCCGGTACTACAACGGAATAACGCCAAGATACCTTTTCTTATCGATTTTGTTCATATTTAATATACATGTATATATATACATGCTTTATTAAAAACGTGTACGCATTTTCTATTCCGTGTGCATGTTCATAAATTGCATGAGAGTTTTCGTTTATTTATAAAACGTGCATGTGATTTACAAGAGGTACATCTATGTCACCTCCTGAGCTCTTTAGTTGTATGTTGGAGTTGTACTGTTCTAAACTAGATGGATTTAGTTTGATTACAGATGGAGATTTACATGGCATGGACCAACACTTTCAATAAACATTCCAGTCCAGTCCTCCTTCGCGCAAATAATCTAGCTAGGAAGGCAGGAACTATTTTCCCAGGCGTAATAACTTTTGTCTAAATGGCTCCCAGCTTCCCTTTCACTCTCTGACTGCAGTTTTTGACCAAATAACCGCAGAATTTCTCTTTAGAAGGATGAATTACTAATATCTAGCAACTTTCACATGTCCTATAGTGTTCCTATTAGGGCTGGGTATTGGCGAGGACGTCACACTACGCATCACGATACACAGGTATATTATATATATATAGGTATATTATATTACATTGGAATACAATGCGTATTGTGATATACTGTGATATAGGAGCACAAGTCTCTGTGACTGAGTGCTTAATGTTGGACACGAGGATTGTACCACTGAAACTGCATCTGGAGAGCAGCTTGATGTATTTTCTCAGTATTGTGGTTCTGCTGGACGTTTCACTTCAAAGTTCTACAGACAAAATACCTCAAATCTCTTCTTTACCTTATTGGATGGACGCCCTCCAACAAACCTCTCCTGGCCCTGGCTGGTGTTCGCTGAGCCTCTGCAGTTGCCGCCATGCTCACTGAGAGGCCAGTGGTAGGCATGTCCGGCGTCGCAACCCCACACGGCGACAGAGACGCCGCTCCCATGGGCACCGGGCTCTGGCGTCAACGCATAGGAGCCACAGGCGAGGTGCTGCAGGCTGGGGATGAGGTTGCAGATGGTGCCGTGGCTGTGAGCCCAGCGGACAAGTTTACACAGATTGTCAGAGGTGGTCTGAACCGGGTCGCACATGGCAGAAACCTACAGAAGAAGAAGAAAATTAGGTGTCTAAAGCACGGCCTGACCAATATATCGGTTTGTTGATATTATTGACCAATACTGTCCAATCACAGATATATTGGTATAAGCATATATGTTCTTCAATATGCGCCAATATTAAAACTAGTTTTCAATGCCAGAAAAAAAATGCCTGGATGATTTAAAATAGTGTAATTATGTGGTTGGTCCAGCAGAAGGTGATCCGACATTTAATGACTAATTAGTAAAGTGTTTAATACAGAGCCCAGGAGGTGACATGGATGTGTTAATTTTTTAAAAAACGCATGCGCATTTTGTACTTCACACGCACATTTTATCAGCCGCGTGCACGTTCAACAGATTGCAAGTGTGTTTTAATAAAACT
>JAQLOL010000011.1:3694654-3727306 GCA_029783665.1 Naso thynnoides | reverse complement strand
TGTACGCCAAAAACGGGTACAAATCAATAAAGTATTGAAATGTTTCTGCTTTTTTGTTGATCCACTTTATTGTGGCATAAAATAACAGTGGAGCATTTTTGCCCTTTAGCAGGAGACTGTTATCAGTTTTCCTTGTTTCATGTGCGGTAACAGAAAGCTTTCCTACAAGGCGTGCCTGATAGTATAGATTAGATAAGTAGAACAGAGAAATAATTTGCTTTCATTTCTTTATGTAATAAGATGATGTAATGGAATAAAAAATGGGACATTCAAAATAAAGCCCTAAAAGTCTTAAATGACCCTTTTTTGTTTCCTTCTTTTAGCACACCTGATGTCCCACTGGACCTCCAGGAAGTGGAGAGCAAGATCGAAGGCTTCAAGACCTTCACCAAGAGGATGGACGAGAACAGCGTGATTGTGAACGCCACAATCAACGAGTTCGCTCGCAAACAGGCATCGGGGTTCAAGAAAGAGTACCAGAAAGTCGGACAATCATTCAAACTCTTGTCCCAGGCGTTCGAGCTGGACCAGCAGGCCTACTCAGCGGGCTTGAACAAAGCCATCGCCGAAACGGGCGAGGCCTATGAGGCCATTGGGGATTATTTTGCCGAGCAGCCGCAGAAGGATCTGGATCCCATTTCTGACCTGCTTGACCTCTACAGGGGACACCTTGCCAATTTTCCTGACATCATCCATGTGCAGAAAGGTGGGAACGTGTGTGTGTCCTTACGCCTGAAGGATTGTTAGAGTCAGAGCAAGTTACATTTCTATTCAATCTTTTTTGATGTGGGATGTAAATACCAAACATGTCCTGCTGTGGCGAGCAATGAAGAATGAGAAAGGAGTTAACTGATAAAAAACGCATTACACCCTTTAACTTGCCTGCAAGAAAAGAAACAGATGCAGGACCAAACAAACTCCTTTTCACAGGGAGGTCAGAGGTTAGCTTGAGTTGGAGCTGGTAGAGAGTTAAAGCGCTCTGGACTCTTGCTAATGGATTCCTCTGCAGGGTGGAGGGTTGAATCCAGAGAGGAACAACATGAGGCCTCTCGCTCTAAGTTTCCATGATACAGGTTTAATAATCCCTTTCGAAACAAACAAAAAAATAAGAAACACAGATTTATTTATTTTAAATTGCATCAAAAGGCCTTCCTGTCCGCAGCCTCCCTATCTCTTTACCATCCTAACATAGGAGCAGACAACATACAGAGTCCCAGATTCTGACTGTTGTTCAACATCTGTTTTCATTTACTGAATTGTAGTGTCAATCTGGATTGAAAACTGAAACCCCACCATTGTAGCACTGTGGATACTGTGAGAGCCTGTTCTCTCTCATTGGAAAACACAAACACAGAAAAACACACACACACACACATGCACACACTGGCACAGACGTGTACAAAGGGCTTGCAGAGGAGTTAGCTTGTTAGTTTCATGCAGGTTGGGAGGAGGGAGTTGCTCCTGGCATGCAAAGTCCTGACGTTTGCCAAAACCTAGAGGCACTGTTTCTATAGTCCGCTGAGCTCTGTTCTCTTGATACAATCACAGCTCCGAACTATGGAAACACATTCTGAATCCCAATAGTCCTTGTGACTGACGGGATTTCACCTTCATTCTGATTGACAAACGCCGTATTGTTTTATGTCCCTTAAAAAAAGCCTGTAACCTTCATCAACTTTGAACGTTTCTTTACTTGTGCTGAATTGGAAGTTAGTGCTTTTCACAGCGAGGTTTTGACGAATAAGCTTAAGTTTTAATTGATATCACTTTGTGGTGTTTGATCTCGTGTGGAATTTGTCCTCATTTGTGCGAGATTGCTTTATGTCAGAGAGCGTCATAAAAGTAAGGCATCATAATGACTCAGCCAGGTCAGGGAAACCTGTACTAAATGAAACACAAACTTAAACCAAACCTTTACCATGCTAACTTATTGTGACGAAAAATAAGACAGTTTAAAAAAAAAGTTCCCAAAAAATCCCCTTATGTGATATATTTTGAGTCGTCTTGATAATCACCCATAGAGAAGCAGTTTTATTTTCCACTGTTTTACCTTTTATTATTTGAAAGTTGATATTGTGATAGTCCCAATCGAGAGACCACAAGTTGCAGAAACTGCTTATTGTGCATTTAATCCAACAAAACAAAATATCAAATGCTTACCAAATCCTTATCATTAAAGCCTCCCCCCACCCCTTTCACGTTGTGTTGATTGTGGCAGTGTGTGTGGACAACGGTACTGCTTACTGTCGTGAAGATCTTGTCTAGCACGAGCGTTTGTTTTGGAAGAGAGTAAAAGAAACACATCACACGTTTGTACAATGCCAAGTAGGCCATAAATGCAAAATATTGAAATTATCCAAAGAAAAATATCCTCCTGCTTCCAACATAGGTAATTGAAAAATCAATCATGCTTGTAAACAGCAAATCGTCTCTTCCTGTCTGTTTTCCGTAAAGCGTTTCATCACGTTTCCACTGACTAAGTGGACCGATGAAAGGCATTATAAGAAGACAGGATAGTAATCTTCAATCTCTTCACTAATGGTCACATGTTGGTAAGAATTGAGGCATCCAGTATTAAATTTAGACTGATTAATAACCACTGAAAAGTTCCTTGTTGGGTCTTTAGGCCATTATACAGTTTATTCTTTGGCGTCTCTGTCCACCAAATGTCATTTAAATCTGTCAGAATTTCCTGCAGCTTGCTTGACTGCTCCCTTCCAAACAAATTCGCAAGAAAGTGTAAAAATTATGCAAAGGAAGTCACTGACTTACATAAATTGAATGTTACCTGCAGTCACTCCTGGCTAAGAGACAAAAGCACAGGCTGAGTAATTCATTACTGCTGTAATGAGAAGCAATGTAGAAGTCTGCACTGCTGTCATAATTGTGAAATAACTACCTTCAGTGAAAGATGGCTGGTTAGGTCACAGTTTCCGTAAACGGTCAATTAGGTGAAGGAGCCTGGTTAAGAGGAAGCTGATGAGACATGTTTGCACTTTTGCAAAGTTATATAAAATCTTCTTTTTGAAGCTTTGTTTTCTATTGTTTGGCTGAAATAAACCATTAGGGTGACATTCTTTTGACTTAGCACGCAATGACAACCTAAATGTAGCGGTCTCACAGAGTCTCTCCTGGTCTATATTCCACTCAAATATGTATCAGTCTCATTTGTCGCTGAACATTTCTGTAATAACAAGCTTATTACATAAACATGTCAACCTTTGCAGCACAAATTAGCTGGAAAAACAGCTGCTAGACTTCTCAGGTGGATAGAATTGTTGACCCAAATGTCCTCGTACTGTATCATCCAAGTTTGCTGGCTCTGTCTGTGAGGTCCAGAGACTACATCTGATTTGAATGAGCGGAGATTCCTGGGCCTCCTGTCCTGTGTTGCCCTGGGACTGCAGGAATGCAAAAATGGAGCGGTCTGAGGATTAGCTTCCCCTCCTCCTCTTTTCTTCTCCCTCTTTTCCTCTTTCCTCCTGGTGATACAGCGAGTTGAAGAGAAGGAGGAGGAGGAAGAAGAGGAGGGGAGGGCTGTGTATGTGTGTGTGAATATGTCAGAGGGGGCGCAGATAGTTACAGAGCTGAACAACTTTCCCACCAGCCAATTGTACAGGAGTTCAGATTACAGCTCCGTAATCGCCTTGGCAGTTAGCAGAGCAAAGTCCAAGTAAATTTCAGCTTGTCAGCATACTTGTGCAGGAAGAGTGTGTATGTGTGTGAAGGAGGCTAGGACGGAGCACAGTGTCCACCAGATAAGTCATCGCTTCCGTCACACGCTGCCATGTTAGAGCTTTACTCTGAGTTCCTCTTCATTCATCTTCTCTTGTGTCATGTCTCTCCAAAACTACCTCCCCCAGTCAAAGTTTAGTCACAGTAGACACTGACTCATGACAGGATGTTGGATGACTGCAAGGGAGCAAGATAAAAGACAAAAAGTATGCAAAAGTCAGCTCTGCTAATTTCTGTAGTCATTTCTAACTACAGGTTGGACTAGCTTCTGGATAGTTCTTTCATGTCAAGTCTGACTAGCTTTGCTAACTCAACGTAACAAAAGTTTAAAAAGTGAAATATGTTGCCACTGTTTCGTCTTCATATTCTAAGGGTATTGACTACAGCACTTGTTTTATTTTGACCCTCTATCACTTTAGTAGGTACAGCTTGTTTGTTAAATGTCATTTTAAAGCTGGGATAGGCAATGTCTGGATATCAAGCTGGCTGTACCATGAGACTCCTAAGGAAGCAACTCCGCTGCACCCTTCCCTCCCTTTTTTTGTGCTTTGCCTCATGTTTTGTTTCATTTGTTGTCACTCTCTTTCATGGCCAGTTTACATTAGAGATGTTCCGATACCATTTTTTCTTCCCAATGCCGATTCCCAACCAAACTTGTGTTAAGCCAATACCAAGCATCAATCCAATAACAATGTATAAAAACCAATCTACACATTTCCTTTGACTTTCCATGTAAAATATTGCCAAATGCTGACATTTTGCCAGCTCTGTCAGCTTCCTCTTTTCGTATTTGAACTGTAAACATAGTGGTTGCTAGTGGCAACACAGTGAATCTTCCTGAGCACTGTTTTAGACCAGCAAAGAAAAATGTATTTCAGGTATGTAATGTCAGTCAGAGCTAACTGAGCTAATTGGAAAGTAGCTAGATATTATTTCGCAGCAAAAAAAAATTTACATGGTGCAGAGACTGGTGTACTTGCCAACACCCATACCAGCTTTTTTCTGCCGTATCTGCAACATTTTCCAATACTTATGTTAGTATTGGAACAACTCTAGTCTACACCATAGATTGACAACAAGACGAAGCGGTTGCAGGGAAAGTTGCAGCGGTGTAAACTGGTCCGTCTCAGCTTGACTCAAGCTAGCTGTTGGTGGCGCCTGCAACTCAACTTGTCAAGTCGCCAGAGGCCAGTTTTAGAATGTGAGGCATGTCACTTGTTTCAGCAGCCAGTCCGCTTGTAGCAATGTCACCTGTCATTAAGGAGTGCAGTGAAGAGCAGCCAATAGGAATGTGCGCTTTCTGTAGTGAGCCACGATTGGCAGAGAAGTGTCCGTCACAGTCCTCATTTCTAAAGCTGAATATAGAGCCAAGGAAGGCGCAGAATTCTGGTGCTCTTTTAGGCCGCTTGAATCACAATATACTGAAAGGTTACAGTGGAATTTTCCCTGATGACACCATAAATAAACTGCCTACCTCAGCTTTAACTTTTTTCTCTGAGGTTTGTATCTGTTCGTGACCTCAGATAACATTAGTCATCATTCCTGTCTTTGGCACGTGGGAGATGTTGTTCATTAAAACCAGATCCACATATTGTTTTTAATGTTTTATGTCAGGCGGTTAGCCTAGCTTAGCATTAAGACTGGAATCTGGGGAAAGCAACTAGTCTGCCTCTGTCTACAGGTTACAGCTCACGGAGCCACATTATATCTTGTTAAATTTTATGTCTGTTTTCATATTCGTCCTTGCTGTAGCGTAATAAATAGACAAAGAAAACGGTATCAAAATTCTAATCAAACTCTTTGAAAAGAAGCAAATTCTATTAAAAAAAAGGCAATAAAACAATGCAACAAAACTACTAAAACAGAAATAATAAGTCTTTTCGCTCTTCATGTTCGTTCCTTATCTCTTTCCAGGTGCACTGACTAAGGTGAAAGACTGTCCAAAGCAGGAAGGTGAACTCCATGATCGCTGCAACATCATTTCCTGCGCCACACTGGCAGAGATCCAGCACTTCCACCGTACACGTGTACGGGACTTCCGCTCACAGATGCAGCACCACCTCCGTCAGCAGATCGGCTTCTTCCAGAAGATCACAGCCAAGCTGGAGGAGGCACTTCAGAGATATGACGATGACCAGTAAGAAGAGGGTAAGAAAACATTAGTTGGATTACAAAGGTCCTGAAGAGGGAGGAAGAGGAGGGAAGCAGAAAGGGACAAATGATGGGGTTTGTCCTCCAGTAATGGAGAACCTGTTATTGTCCTTTAAGAGAGAAAAACACTTAACATAATGGATCCTGGGCCTGTTTCAAACGCTGGAAGAAATACACCAATGTTGTAAAGAATATAGGCCACTGGACTGGAATGACAACTTCTTGGATAATGTCGGCGGCTCTGATGAATGTACCAGTAATAGTGATTTTGCTGACGCCCCAGGCACATCTTGCAACTCAGCGGGAATGTGACAATATTAAAAACAGCTGCTCTCAATATGCCTGGGCTGCCTCTCGATTCCCGGTTTCAGGGTCACGTGATCTTTCCATGCCTCCGCTGCCTCACCACTTCACAGAAAGCCTCCATCCAGGGGCACACCAACGCAACAGAAATACAGACGTGAAACTCCTCAAATCACTTTAACTGGATGTTTTCATGATTGAAAGACACGATTTACTGAATATGATGAAATTTGTTGTCTCTATATGTCTCTGTTTTTACTTGAATGACCTGTTCAGTATTGGTTAAATGGGACCTGACAGCAAACAAGTGATTTTTTTTGTCTAGTAAACATGGAAAGGGGGATAAGTCGGCTTATGCCACGGTCTCCATGACTGGTTGATTCTGATTGGTTGTTAATCAATGTGCCGGACAATATCAGCCTGTTTTTAAAATGAGTAACTACATCAACCAGGACATAGTAAAGCATTTGTTTTCAGCTGATTGTAATAATCAGTATTAATAAACTAGTATTGTATTTTAGCTTAACGTTTACTTGACCTATTTGGAGAATTGGACAACTAAGGAGTAGGATGCTGCCTAAGAAAGAGAAAGAAAAAGAAAACAAAACTGGGGCAGTGCAATCAGGTAGAAGATAAGACACAGGATGTAACGCACAAGCTTCACAATTCTCTCTGCAAAGTGGACAAGCCATAACGTTACTGTTCACGTATTCCAAGCCATCTGCATTAGAGGTGGGATACCCGACTGACGTCCGACTGGAGCCTTTTTAGCGACGTGATTGGGTGGCTGGACTGCCAGAAATAGCACTTCTACCCTGAGCTTGTGTGGGGCTGTGTGTGTGAGGAATCGAACGTTAAGGACACTTATTTTCATACATGGCAGTATTATCTGTTGCTGTATGTTGCGCTTCTGCTTAAATAAGTCGGGCTGACAGTCGGGTCGGTCAGAATTTTGGAAATGACAGTTGGTCGTCAGCACGGGTTCGGAAGGGTATTGGGCTGAGAATCTCGGCCCGATCCCACCTCTAATCTGCATGTCCGTATGCACAGACACATTTTTCCCAAGGTTTCTCAGCACAGGGTAGTGCAAATCATCAAGGCAGCACACATCTGCCTTGTTAGTATTGTTGATAGTAAACAAACCTACCTTTAAGCTTTCAAACAAATCTTTATTGACAACTCTCAATAGCCGGGGTGGTCAGCGCGGGCATGCGGGCTGATTTTACACATACAGTGTGAGCACTCACAGCGTGAGTGCAGAAACCATGAGCTTTGGCTTTACATCGCAGCCGATTTGAGTCAAAAGGTTCTATGAGCTGAGCAGAACAGAAATTTCTTTCATTGCCAAGTTGTACCCGAGGTTCTTCCTGTTAACTGGAGCAGTGAGTAATGTTTCCATTGCCTTTGAACTTTATGGGATGGTAATGATGGCTCTTAGGTTTACCAGAGAAACCGAGATATGAATTGGGAAAAACGTTGCAATTTGACTCCAAAAGGCATGAAAAGATAAATAAATGGTCTTATTTTTGTTTCTTCCGCAAGTGACCATGGTATAAGCGGGTTTTATGCCCTTTGATGTGTCCATACACTTTGTCGACATGATCCCTTGAGTAATATACTGGTTCAATTCAGTTTACTAGTTTCATTACAGCTTGGAATTGTAATTTGAAGCCCTGTGATCTGAATTATGGTATAGGTATGTGCTGCCAGACCTTAAACAATAATTGATCTCACACTGATTTAATTTTTTTCAATGGAGTCTCTTGTTTAGAGAAGCAGATCCACAGTCTCTTTCTTATAAATTACACAGGCCTTTGGTTGGTAAAACCAAAGTCCACATCAGTCTTTCCGCTTACCCTCCAGTCTGGGGAGCTCAGAGGCTTGATGGATACTTCCTGGCATTAAAGCTTTGAAGCCAGATTTGCATTTTTAAAGCCACTGTGTGTTAACTTTTTAATGTGATCATAGCCTATTTCAGATTCTTCTGAGGGAAGTGGGTTTTTTTTAATTGTAAAAAAAAAAAATTAGACAATCTTGGTGTCTCCCGATGGCTCAGATGTTGCTGTCCTTTTTGTACTACCACTTGAAGGTGCCGGAGTGGGAAATGAAAATGAGTATAGTTCTGTACATATTGTGGCTTTAAGGGTGGTTGCTTCTTCACGCTAACCAGCTTCTCTAAAACATTCTCGTTAAACTGGTAAGTGACCAAAATAAAACTTTTTTGTCGATGCTGGGCAACAAATCCTGGAGTGACTCTCAGCAACACGTTGTACTTATTTAATCAGAAACATGTAATTCACTGCGATAAAACTGTGTCTTAGTACTTCATGTAACACAACAGACCAGCATTTCATTAAATAAATGAAAGTAGAATTTATTTCATGTATCTGTTTAGTTGTGTTTCCCTCAATATAACTTCATCACTTGATCTGTTCTGTCTCTCCATTAGTGTTTTGATGAATATGGTTTGCATATATTCAAGGTATTCAGATATTTTGTTTTCGGGGTGTCACATGTAAACACCAAAATTGTTTACCTTAATCGAGAGAGTGGCGCCCATGTCCTGAATATAAAACACATAAATCTGCTTCTTTGGATACGCACATAAGTAAAAAAAATAATTAATTAAAAATAATAATAATAATAATAATTTAAAGAGAGAAAGAAGTTTGTTAGGAACTAAAGATAACAAAAAAATCTGACATAATGAGACAGTTTTCTCAAAGCAGCACATGTATGTAAAAGCTGAAATGTGGGATTATTTCTTTAAAACCCTTAAAAAAAAAAAGAAAAGACACTTGCTCCATCATTTTTGTAAAAATCTGGAATTTTTTGTTTCCAGTGCAAAATTTTCTCAAAGACAAGCGTGCTGTCTCTTCTTTTTTGTTGCTTGTGCTGTGGAGGCAGCAGCAGTCCGCTCCCTGATATCTGACACCAGAGTTCACAGACTGCAGGTCAGGTTACTGCAGGCGAAGGCTCTTCATTATTTAGGCCAGCCTCTTTCTCCTCTCCTCCTGGATTTTATTTTCTCCTTTACTGTTTTCCTTCTCATCACTGTAATTTCAGATTACTATACAACATTCAAAACAACGTGTATCGCATATTCTAATGATTAGTTTTTAAAAGATGTCTATGAAAAGAAGGAGAGTTTGCTTGCCTTCTGCTCTCTTAATGCTGCAATCATCGCAGCGGGAGTAGCTGGAGGTCAGGGTGGTCTTGGAGTAATTTGAAACGTTTACATGGACAAATTATAGAGGTCAAAAAACATGTTTCAAGTTCTGATTTCAAACAAAAATGTACCTTCTTGTGAGTTAAACCTTGTTACAGCCTTTTTCGTCTTTGATTGTTTAATGTCTCTGCTACTAATTTGGCCTATATTGAAGTTTGGCATATATTAAAAAAAAAAAGTTTTAAAACAGTAGCCTTTAAACACAATTTTTAGCCTATAAAATCAAAACAACCAATATAAACTTTATCAGTAATCTGATATATGAATATTTCCAACAGCCATGGAAAAATCAAGCTCTAGAATTCTTGACGTTGGACGTTTATTTATTTTTTGTTGATGTGACGTTACTTGATGGGAGTCCTTAGCCGACTTGAGTCGAGCTGAGACGGACCAGTTTGCTCTGCTGCAGCTTTCCCTGCAACCGTTTTGTCTCGCCCTTAAAAGACGGAGACATCAAATGAAATAAAGAGCGAGCCGGAGCAAAAACAAGTAGGGGAGGGTGCAGCAGAGTTGCTTCCCTAGGAGTCTCATGCTACAGCTAGCTTGATTTCCACATGCTGCCTACCCTAGCTTTAATTTTAAAAGTACAGTCGCCAAAATACCAACACGCTCTCCCGCCAATGGCTCAACTCAATTACACAGCTACACATAGACAACTGGGGTTGAACGGCTGCCCACTGTTGAAGTTCAGGCAGAAGAACACCGAGCAAAAGGAAGTGAGACTCAAAGGAGATTAATTCTGATTACCTTTCTTATTTTTCACTCCGCTGACTGTTGTTTGCCCTTATTTGTCTGAGCTCAACACACAGAAATCTTAAAGAAATATCTTTTATTAAAAATAACTCTTTCACAGTGCATGGCAAACAGAGGCTGACGTAACTGTGACAAAAATGCTGAGGTCAATCAAGAACTGAGGAAGCTATCCACGTGTTTCCTAATACTGTGTGAACTGAGGAACAGTCACATAACAGCTCACTGTCTCGAGCTGAAAAAAAAAAAAAAGAAAAGACAAAATCATTCAAAAGTGCAGAATAGTGAATGACAGCTGTATCTATGCATGAGGGCTAAATGTAATTAGAACCATTGGCAAGACTTAGAAGCTTACAGTACAACTATGAGCTGACAGATCAGCTCTGTACAGTAACAATGTTGTAGGTGAGATGCGTCAGTTATCTGTTACAGTATGTACCAACTTACATTTGATCTAATGTCACGTTCAGCTACATTAAATATGCCAATTTTTACAGTAATCGCAACAGTTTGGGGGGAAAAAAAGGAAGAAAAACTATATCCATTACAACTACAGAAGTTAAAATCAGTGTTTCTGAGGAACCAGTCACAGTGTTGGTCACCAAAGATGTGTGTTTGCATTAAGGAACCAACTTCAGTCACACTTATGTCATCATTCCAGTGAAGTTGGAGCTGGAAAATTCCTTGAAAGGACCACGATGAACAGCTAACGAAGCAGAAATGCTGCATTATGTTTACTTTCAACAGTAAGTTACACTTCCTTGGCAGCTGAGTAATGTCTCACAGATGAAATAATAGTTTGTCATTACATTGAGATTACTACAGAAGCCCTGACAGCAAGTGGAAAAAAAACAATCTGGTGGTTCATGAGTGATCCGAGATTCATTAATTTTTCTTCATCTGGGAAAGAAGACAAAAAAATCCAGAATGATTTTCAAAAATTCTTTAAAATATTTTTTCTTTGTCATCTGTGAAAGCAGATGAAAAAATTCTTAGGCCCACTTTGCTGTTTAAAGTGGTGTTGCACTTTGCCCTCTTGTGGCCAAAATGCTGAATACAGAAACAAACAATTTTTAAAAAATGAGCCTGAAAAATGCCAAAAAGTTATATGTACTTGATTTACAAGTTGACTTAAACAAGGAACTGGGGGGGGGGGGGGAATTCCACCTGGTTGTAAGTCATAAACAAAGAATATACAACACTTGTAATGTAAAATGGATCAGCAGATTTTTTTTTTTTTCATTTGCCTTTACGGGCTTCCATAAACTTCAAGTTGGTTCAGTGAAATGACTTAACAGAAATGGCATTTATACATTTCCTACAAAAACAGAACAATTTATTCAACAAATGGGCATATTTCTGTCCTTTTAAAAGGAATTCATAGGTCAGCTGTGCCTTAGATTACCTCTTAAGAGTACGCACATGCCATTTATATCCTTCAAAGCAAAAGTAAACCTCTAAGGCACAGGGTTTTTTTGTTTTGTTTTGTTTTGTTTTTTTGTTTAAATGAACTCTATTAAACCCAGTACTGGTTTTCTTTAAGAGTCGGAGTAGGGGACCTAGATCTTAGAGAGGCCTTGAATCCTGCAGTGACAGCTGCACCACCACAAGTTACATTATATTTTTCACTATTATTACTTCTAGTATTCCCATCACCACCTGCTCCATCAGCTTCAACTGGCCCCCAGAAGGTCATACCAGGGGCCAGACTCCTCCTTCTAGGACTAATGGGTACCCTGGGTGAGGTGGGGCAGCTTCTGTGGCCTAGCGGTGTTACCACCACAGAGGGCATAGCCACGCTCCTCTCTGCCCGGCCCAGGATAGGGCTGCCCTCAGTGGGTAACGCCACTGCAGCGAGCTGCTGGAGGAGCCGCAGCCGGGCCTGTTTCTCCTTACGGCGGCGGAACACCAGAATCAAAATTACAAGGATAATGATGAGGAGTAAACAGGCCAGCAGCGGCAAGATAATGAGGAGAGGGTCAGAGGCGGGGCGAGGGAGAACCTCAACATGTACTGGGTGGGTGTCAGGAGGGATCATTGGTATGTGTTTGTCTGAGACAGAGGGAGTGTGGGGTTGCGGGCCGTGACTGTGACCTCCTCCTCCTCCCGCCGCTCCGCTCACTGATCTTCCTCCATGACTCCCTCCATGACCGCGTGTGTGGTTCCCCCAGTGGCTGTGAGGTTTCAGCCTGTGCTGTGTCCTGTTGTGGCTCTTAGGTGACAAAATGTGGGGTGGCGAACCCCGCACCCCGGTCCCACTGTGCGTTGTGGATCCCCCTCGTCCACCTCCTCTTCCTCCTCCAGCAGTAGTCCTGTTTTGTGTCGGCAAATGGGCTGTCGTTGGTTCCCGACCTAAGCCATCTGCCTTATTCGAACCGCTCGGAACATGACGCATCTGATGGTGGGGAAAGATGGTGAAGTGAAGCTCGCCTTTTGCTGGTTGGACATTTCCTGCCTTCACCAGGAAAATGAAAGAATCATTGAGAGGTGTGGCGGGGGCGTGGCCTCGAGCTGTTGTGAGTGCCGATTTGTTATTATGCGGCTGGTTAGGACCGTCACTCAGAGTCTCCTCGATGGCAACCCGGCCTTGCACCACATCTCTGAACGTAAAGGACTTCAGGACCTCTGATGCTTGGTTAGGGTCGTAAGTGATCTGTTCACATGGAGACACAGACACAGAAGAAGAGACAGTGAACTGCACGAAATGATCGGACTATTAGTGACATTGTAGTTTCTGTAACATATTTGTTTTATCATTGACTGCTGTTCTGTTTGGAGTAAAGTTGCAGATGGTGGGAAAGTACTAAATTTATTGACTCAAGTACAGTTTGGAGGAACTTGAACTTTTCTTGATTTTAGTCTGTCCTACTAAGCTACATTTTGGGGGGCAAAATTGTATTTTTTACTCTGCTGCATTTATTTGATAACTTTTGTTAGATTAGTTATGCAAAATTTAACCAATAAATATAACAAATTATTCTTGATAAACATAATTCAATTAAATTTCAATCCTGTGTAATTCAAAAAACAGAGGACAGTCTGCACACTTCAGCTCCCTTTTTTATCACCCGAATCAGGTGATATTGGTCATGTGATGTAGTCCTATTTAAGATGGCGACTTTGTGTTGTTTGTAAAGTCTTAAGAAGAGCATGTAGCTCGAAACGTCACCTTTTTTTTTCCCCCCAAATAAAATCCTGAAAAGGAAGCTGGAGTGTGCAGACCTTCTTTTTTCATGTTTGTACTTTTGGTTCCCGCACCTTCCTCAACGTTGTTATGGATGTGCGTATTTTCAGCTTTTTGGAAATCCTGTATACTTCAAAAGTTCTTTCCCTTAAGGGGCAATTTCAGGCAGGCATTCTGCAAACAAACACACCTTAAAAATGTTTCTTAAGTATCATTAAATACTATCAATAACAGTCAGGGATTTTCATAATGTACTGACTTAAATGAATGATGGTTGCCTGAAAAAAAGGAAACAACTTAAAAACTGGCACTACTCTAATTTCTGATCTAATATACAAGTTGGAAGTGAGATATTATACAAGAACATGACTGTGGTATGTTTCTTGAAGGTCTCACAGATGTCTACAATCAACAGTTTTACCTTGACTAGTTTTCCGTGTTTTGGTGGAGACAGAACCTCAAAGACCGGGTCTGCTCGGCTGATCCTCGCCAGCTCAGAGGCATCGATCATGGCTTTCCCCAGTTTCACAGCGATACCACTGGGCACCCTTACCGGCTCCCTCAGGTAGATCAGAGGCCGCACGGTTACCTTCACCGTCTGTGCCGTCACATTTCCATAGTCAACACTTGGGGACGAGGCCGACACGGACACCTGGAAGCTGTCCTCTGATTCGCTGAGATCTGTCATGTGGTAGACAACCCTACCAAACTGCAGGTCTTCATGGCAGAAAGTCATGACTTCCTGGTCGTTAATAGCAATGCGTCCGTGACGAGGATGTGCGGTGACGGTGTAGGTGATGTTGGCTGGGCTGCGACCGTTGGTTTGAGCTGCAAACTTGTTGGTCGTCAGTATCACAGCTGTCCTGCCTTGAACCAGTGACAGGCCAGTGTTGTTCACCATGGAGACAGAGGGCTTTATCACCTCCAAACTGAACAGTCTGTAGAGTGGGCGATGATGACCGTCAGTTATGTTGAAGTAGAAAACACCTGTCGAGGGCTCTCCCTGAGGGAGAGAACACAGAAGGAAGCATGAAAGAAACAAAGTAGAGAAGGAACCAAATAGAAGTTAACAGCACACTTTAAGGTGTTATCACACTCCTCTCTCAACTGCATCATCATGCAGAATTTACGTAAGTTAGAAGAAAGAAGAAATATGTAATGTAATTTGAGATATGCTGTTTTATGTGACATACTGTTGTGAAGTTTGTATTGTTTTAAATTGTTTGCACATTGTCCTTGACTGAAGGGTTAAATTTACTAATAAACTAAAAAACAAAGTGTTGATGAATTACATATCTGATTTCCAGATACAGTGAGAGTAACGAATAAAGATCAATCAGGTCGGTGCTATATGTAACATGCTAGAAAAAATTACAGTACAATTATACAGTGAGGTAAAATTAGTACTGTGCGCGTCATTGAGTTGTACTATAATTGGTGCTAAAATGTTGCATATAGCAGCTTTAAGATGCTTGTGCTACATCCACACTTTCTCAATTGTATAACCAAAGATAGGCAATTAGTTAACACAAGATCCTTCACTCTACGCTGTGCCAATGGAGTGAAATGGTATTATACACTTCCTGTCTCCTAAGCGGGCAGATTCATGTCTCCCATGGAGACAGTAAGGAACCACCATCCCTGCGCCTCCTCTCGAAGTGTTACAACATAGTGTGAATGGATTAAAGCAGATGGATTTTGCGTTGCATTTGTTTGATGTACATTTTAACTTTTAATTCATAGTTTCACCTATAAGACCATTTAAATGTTTATATCCGTTGTGCAACAACACAGGAAGCACCAGTTCCCAGATCTCGCGAGGGTGTGCTGCTGATACAGAGACAGGTCAAAGTTTATTTTCTCTTGATTCGTGTGTCTGAAAAATGACATTTTTGTGTCAGAATGTTCTGAACGTAGGTGTCTTGTGAAAAGTGGGTCCAATATGTATCTTGGTGATGATGTTCATTTCTCCCAAAAGAATGAATGGACCCAAGACTGCGTCTAGTCTCCCAGTGGGGCAGGGCCGTGATGAAAAAACCATGTGACACTAATACAGGAAATGAACGGTCAGTGAGACTGCTCGCTTTCAATTAATTGTCTCTGGTAAAACCTATTTAACCCTCAGGTTTGTAGGATGTGAACATTTCAGTCATTGGCGACACCTGGTGGCAGTGTCAAAAAAGTGCGGTGTACGGATGTGCATTCACAATTTTCTACAAAAAAACCCTTTTTCCATCAGATTTTCTGATATGATTCGATAATCACTTTAAATACAGATTTCCTGATTGCACATTTATTGCACACACAAAAAAAAGAATCAGTAAAGTCTACTTCAGCAGACTGACTCTTCACCTGCTGCTTAAAGTGCAGTCGGCCATGGTTGACGTCGTACTGGGTAAAGGAGGTCACTGGCTCCGGCCTTTCCCCCAGCGTCAGGTAGCCGTTGTTTGGTTTACTGATCACAAGGTAGTGCAGCTCCTCAGGAGGGGTGTCATGATCCTCAACCTGGACATGAAGATCGACTGGGTTGTATGTGACAAGACTCTAGGAATGTTCTTATAATAGAAAAAGATTTTATATAATCATCCCCGTCATTACTGGGACTTGATCATTTTTTATGCTTTATGCAATTAAGGAATATCCATGATTTTTAATATTTTAAACTCCCAATTTTAAACCAGAATTGTAGAGCCCAAATCACAGTTACACCAATTCTCATAACACTGGCCTACCTGCAGATTGTCTGGTCCAATAACAACTCTCTCTCCGACCACGACCTTCATGCTCGGGGCTCTGCTCCTGATGAGCGGCGGCTGGTCGTTGACGGGCGTCACTGTGATGTTGAACTTCTCCGTCACCACCAGACTGTCCTTGACAGGGTGGTGAGAAGCCACATCTGATGCTGAGAAGGAGGGTGATGGGGCTGAATAGAGAGGGGAAAAAGAGGAGGAGGACGAATCGGAGGAAAAAGCAGACAAGGAAGATGAAGAGGAAGAGGAGGAGAGACTCAAAGGAGCCACCCAAGCCCGGAAAGTGAAGCTGTCACTTGTTGTTTCGGAATCATCGTGGATATATGTGATGCCGAATTTGTTGAGGGTGGCCTGGGAGAAATCAGGCTGGTTCCTGAGAAAAGATTGATATATAAAAAAAAAAGCTTTAAAAATACAAAAAGAATGCACGAGAGGCATGCAAGAGTTGAACATTTTGAACCTACTGTTCAGTTCATTTATCGAGACACGAAAAACTGAGCCAAGCACCTGGTGAGGTTGTGTCCTTGTATAGACAAAGCTCCGTGGCGTGGCAGGGAAATCACACGGTACAGGATGTGGTGATCTTTCCTGTTGGGCTCTGGAACTTTCCCAAGCAGGTTGGACGCATCCAGTTTAGACCTGTCAATCATTACTCTGCCTCCCTCAGCCACCACTGCACCTGAGTGACAAACACCTCACTAGGTCATCTTGGACTTGAATTCTAACTGATATAAATGTTTATATATCTGAGGTATGTACCTGCATTGTTTCGCAGCCTGGTCTTGTGTTTAATGTTGTCGTGATGTTTGTTGGCCTGGTAGGAGATTAAGAAGGTGAAAGTATGAGGGGGAAGGAAAGCAGGAGGAGAGGACACGGTGAATGAGAAAAAGTCTTCCGCCGACCATCCCACTGACTCTGGCTTCCTCTGATCATACAAGATCACTCCATCCTTCACCTGAGAGGCAGAGACGTAGATGGAATCCATTTTACTTGATAAAGTTTTCCTTTTTGCAGTCAAGACATACAGTGTGACAACATACACACACACACGCCTACCATGCTTTGTGTAAATGTGGAAACTTCTAGCGTAGAGTTGTCAGGCAAACGTCGGACCAGGCGACCGAGTTTTGGAGGGGCGATGACTGTAAACACCACAGAGTGGTTCCTCCTGATGTCGCTGACATCGTTGGTTACGGCCTGAAGCTCCTGCTCAGAGATTGGTGTCACCGAGCCTTTAAATGTGACAAAGACACAGAAGAGCTCACAACAACAGAAATAAAGTGATCCTGGTTAATGTGTTATTAGTGGACCATCAGCCACCACAGCACATGATCATTTTTGCACACAACCTCACCCCTCCTTAAAATCTGATAATGTCACAATAAGGCCTAAAAACACTAACAGTTTTATCTTTATGATGCACATAGCAATAACAGTAGTGTTTGTTCATTCTGACTGAAGTCTTTTCTAATTGAATTAAAATAACAAACGTTCCATACTTTCAACGTTTCAGCCCTTAGGCCTTCTTCAAGACAGTTTTTTCCTCTTTTCAGGTTTGTTTCCAGTGATTGGCACCTTTCAAAAATCCCTGGTGTGTGTTACTTTTCAAATACATGACAACTCTTAGGATCAGTCACCATACATTTGTGACTTTGTGTTGTACTAGGAAGGTTTTCCTTCCAAAGTCCTACCTGGGTAGACCTCCATTGGATGATTTTTCTGCAGCGTGAGGACCAGAGAGTGGGCAGATGTGCTAAAGATCTGGCGAGGGGCAAAGTTCACACCGTCATTCACCTGGAAGTGAAAGCCACCCGACAGAGGACCTACACATGAATAAAGTCAAAACCAAGAACATAGAGAGGTTTTTTACTTCAGTTCTTCCAGACTCAACTCTTAATCTAAACCCAATCCACTCAAATACATATAAGCCCTAACCCTAATATAGAAAATCATTTTTTAAATAAGCAAATATACTCACCACTGTGCACAAACACCAGCTGTCCTGTTTGTATGTGACTCTGGGTGAAGTTCAGGATTTGCCTGGAGGGGGCGCTCTTTAGGGCCAGGTGACCATTGCTGGGCGGTGTGACGATGAACTCCAGCCCCTCAGGTGGAGTGTCTGAGTCCTCTGCACTGAGCTCATTCGTAGTGATTTCTGTCACTGAACCGACCCACACCTGAGGAAGCGAGAAATGAGATGGAGAGAAAGGACGAGAAGGTCGTTCAAACAATAGCTTGACTTTTCGGAGAATTGAAAACGCTAACTCGCTTTGTATCAGAATGACCGAAGACCAGAATAAGGACGTAAATAACAAACGGTATTACACAAATAAACCCTGCTGATCCTGTTTTTTCCAAGCCTTAAAAAAGGAAAGCTAACCAACTTATAAGCATTAAAACTAAAATTAAAAAGCCACCTCATATTCAGCATAGAGACATGAGAGTAGTATATATCTTTATTTAAAAAAGGAGGATCTGACAATAATAGCAAGGCTAATACCAATACTGAAATGAATGGGAATTAAAGGACATTGTGTGGCCCACAAGGCATGTACTGGGCAGGACACCTTACAATTGGAAAATTAACTTGGAACCTGAACTAGCTGTAAAAGTGAGGCTGTTTCTGCACATTCTAAAACATATTTTTGGCCCTTTCATACTGTAATTTCTTGTTACTTCTCTCCCACATATATGTAGATGCCCATAAAGTTCATATATGCAAACATATCATTCTGGTTGTACTTACTGTATGCTCTCTTATAGTTTTCTTTATTGGTTTAAGACTCAACTAGCAGTATAGAGAGTACACAGAACACAGTGCGTATTGTACTGTATGATGCGGGTTGATGCATGATTTCCTGTATTCTGGAGAAAAACTTTTAATTTTGTCATTTGCGAACTCCCTAATTTCCCATTTCTGATCAAAAGCATATTGAGAGGAAATTGCATTCATCCTGTCATTTGGTCTCTTTATGAATGCATGAATAAAGTAACTCCCCACCGTCAGACCCTTGTTGGCTGCAACAACAGGAGTCTCGTCATTGACAGGTGTGACATTGACGTGGACGGTGCAGGGCCGACTGTGCTTCCTGATTTCCGTCTGATTGGCAACAATGGTAAAGTTGTCTCTGTGTGTTTCACTGCCGTCATGGATGTAGGAGATGTACTCACGTTCCACCTGGAAAGAGAAACCAGGTAAAGAATATTCATGTAGAGATAACTTTTTCGACAAATACCTACTACACACCTGACCCAGTTCCTCTTCCACCAAAGTACTGCCTTGAGAAATGTATGTTGCTGATGGAAAAAAACTTTATCCAATCACACCTTAAGACTCTTTACAGCATAAAATTTCCCAACAATGCATCAATCTTTTGAACAAGGATTTTGTTTAAACCAAAACTATAGTTTTCAGAAAATGTCTCCTGTATATGTGCGTGTGTGCTCAGTCAAACCTCAGTGTGCGTGAAAGCAGTGATGGGCATCCCTGGGATCCGGCTGTGCTCCAAGTGTCCATGTCGTGGAGGAATGATGACCTGGTACAGGAAGTTCATCCCAGAGAAGTGATGGTTGGCGACCTTGATGACGTCAGGGGTCAGCGGCAGGGACGACCCCTCATCAAGGGTCAAATCGGCCACCTACAGAATTGACCAGCAGGTGATTGTACTTACTGACGAGTTGGTAGGTGGGCCACTCAGAAATAAACAAATGGGTCAACTGAAACAAATATCTTTCCGTTTTCATTCAGTTCTCTCTTTTTGCAAAGGTTATGTAGCTTCTAGTGTAATATTTTGCATTCAAGAGACATGATGTGGCTCCCAAAGAAAGCTGAGAGAGCTCACCTGCAGACAGCTTCTCTTGACAAAGTGATGAAATGTTACACTTACAGAGGAAAGATTATACCACGTTTTCACCTTAATACAACCAGAGGCACTGGTTTATGAAGTTGGTAGTTACAGTGAGGACAAATCTCGTGCTCAGGTACATAGCAACGTAACACATAGATTCTGTACCTGCAGAGGGAGCAGGATAGGGATGATATCAATCTCCAGTCTGACAGGTCCGACCTTTGTGACCCCGTTGGTTGCTTCCAAAAGAACAGAGTCGTTGGTGCTTCCTGCAGCCTGCTGATGGTAGATGATCATTCCCTGGCTGATGTCCTCTTGGGTGAATGAGTGTGCAGGCTGCTCTCTGATGCCCTGCATGGAGGAGCACAGCAGACAAAGAGTAAATTTAAATGGTTGGTTTCTGTAGTTGTGTTAAAATGACTGAATGTTAAAGGGATAAATTAAACACAGTATTGGTCACCAAAAATTAACAATTCCCTAGAGCCCTGCAGGGCTTTTTAGTCTCCTTTTGACCCCCGAATGACTCCACTTTAATTAAAGCCCCTAAAGGTGGTTTTAAATCTTTAATAGGCCTCTATAACATGACATATTCAGGACTAAATGAGCAACACTGGGGGCCCTGTCGCGGCACAAAAAGCGGTGTGCTAAAGACCCAGGTATCATTGCTATCTTACACCTGGCCCAGATATAATTTTTGCAACATCCGCACAATAACAAACACACCTGCACCGAGTTTGTGTGTCCATGGGCGGGTGGTCTGAAAGTAAAGGGAAAATGAAAGTGTGTCTCTGTGCATTTCCTGTTTTGTACCTGGCACAATCATGTCAAAATGCACATGCACTTAGACCAAAAGAAAACCTGGGGCTCTATTTTCGTCAGTCTGGGTGCAGCACAAACCCAGGTCTAAGTTCTAGGTGCAGAGAGCGCAAGTTGGTGTGACAATCTTTTTTGATAACTTGGTCAACTTAAACGCATGCACAATTTAGACACATTTGTAGTCAACCCCAGTTGCTTGATATAGACCAGAGAAACTCCAGTATAGACTACAGGTTACAGTTTAATTGAAGATGAGAAAAATAACAAAAATGACTGACTGAATGAAACTCTTTGAATCCTAAAAAAGAATACTGACTCTTGTCTATTTAAATACAGGTACTTGTATGTCTCCTGCTTTATATATTTGCGTTGGCTGCATTCAATTGGCAGAGAGTGGCTGCTGCGTCATGACGCACATCAACTGCCTGATTCACATCCAATTCAATAGACAAGAGTCAGCTTAATATTCTATATTATCAACTGAAATAGAAGGTTGTATTCAAAATAACTGTTTTGATTATTTATCTAAGTGGAATGAAATGCAGAGAACATCCACCAAACCGATTTTGGATAGATCTGCTCATGTGTGCTCTTGCTCCCTGAGGTCATGAAAATAGCACTCCACCGCCTGCCCTGCACTGATTGGAGCTGGTGAAGGCCCAATTTCACCCCAAAAAAAGAAAAAACAGACACCAAAATTGCAAAGCACCAGCCTTTACCAACACACCTTTGTTGTTTGTCTTTGTTGCACTGTTACACCCAGCTCAGCGCAACCAATTCTATGTTGGTCAACAAAAATTGCAACTTGGCACAGGCGTGGAAGAAAGGTACTTGCCATGTGTGTAAGATAGTGCCCTTAAAGTCTGTAATGAAAAACTCCTAAACTAGTATTTATTTGGAGTTTATCAGCCAAAAACCGTCACATTTCTTTCCTCAGGACTGTGTGGGCATGGTTTGATTAACTTTGATTCCACTAAACTTGGAACCTATAAAATCTGGATTAAATGTTGACTCTAAAATTGGCTGTACTTGATAGAGATGCTGCTGTTCTCCACGGTTGTTCTGGTGTTTGTCATTGGAGGGAAACCTCTGAAGGAAGCCCAGGGTGGGAGGACTTAGGACAGTAAAAACTATCTCTGTGGGCTGGCTGTCCTCATGGACCACCTGTTCAAACAACATAACACATATTAGCTAGAGCTGATGGTAGAGAGAATCAAGAATATCTTATTTTTTAAAATCAGAAATAAATACAGGCTGTATTTGAGAAAGATATTAGCCTATGTTATGGTATTTGACTTACCTCCAGGTGCTCCCGGCTTATGGAGACATTCTGTCCCTCGGCCACCACCACTGGATGATTACTTACGACCGTTGGTGGCCTCTGGTGACTTTCCAGGTAGATTTTTACTGGCACTCCGATGTCCAGATGTACCTCCCTCCTCCCTCTGTCCAGTTGCCTCTGCGTGCTCCTCTCCCTTGCTCTTGCTGTCACATTGAACCCATCAGACAGCTCGTTGCTGCCATCATGGTGATACACCAGGCGTCCCGCCACCAAATCTCGCTGGGTGAATATTAAAATTGCATCTGTTTCAGTTACAGTTCCACGATCTCCATCTTGAAAGCAGAGCACACCATGTTGAGGCGGAATGAAGACTTCATATGTCACTTCCTGTGGGTCTCGGATGTCAAGGTTGCTGAAGACGCTGAGGTTAGCAGAGGTCAAGGTTGTGATCCCACCTCGCTGAACTGTGAGTCCTGTGTTATTCTCAACCTGAAGGTAAGGATCCTGGGCCATAACCTGCACCAGCCCACCAGTTGCACAACAGAAACCGAAGTTATTTTTTTTAAAGCAGCATCAGAGATCATCTACATTATCACCATGGCATAACTTAGCTTTATTTTAAACACTAACTATGCCGTATTATATTTAGCAGCAAAATATTTGTAGAAGGAGCTTTACTTAAAGTAAACTGTAAAACATACAATTTATACTATCAAATAATAAAGTAAAAAAATTCATTAAAATATAAATATTAAACAAACTTTATCAAAACTTGAAAATCATTCTCAATTTTTCACACTGTACTACTATGCATAATTCTTGACTTCTGGGTTTTATCCATTAACTTTTTGCCATTGCACTTCTGAAATTTGTATTTCATTATTTTAATGGCTGATCAACAGATTATCTTTTAAAAATTAGCAACTTTGCAAAGACTGGCATTTTCACAGTGATGTTGGTCAACAGCAATTTCCTTGTATGATATAAATAAATAATTTAAAACCCTAAAATGCATGATGCGTGAAGCTAAGACATAAAAATTACCTCCAGCAATGTTGAAACATAATGTTTCCCATCCGATACAAACAGCACAAAACGCCCAAAACTCACTCCCCTGTGGACAAACAGCACCTTTTTCTGAGAGGACAGAAAAGAGAAGATGATGGCAGAAGGATAAAAAAAACAGTTGAAGGTAAAAAACAAACTGAGGAAACATCAGAATTACTCTTACTTTTATTACTCTAACTAGGGATCAGATGAACATGGATGTTGTTGTTGTTTTTAAGGCTTCAGACACTGAAACTGGATTAGGGCTCTGTATCCTGCAAATTTTGCACGATGCAAAATTTGAAAATTGAAAACTGAATGTATGCATCTTCTAATAATCTGCTCAAGTACGTTTGTCTTCAGGTGTGGTTGTATACATTTTACCCTGGAACATCCAAGAATCTTACAGATAATTTGTGCTAACCTGCTCGAGGTCCCGCTGTGTGAACTCATACAGCTTGTGACTCGAATCGCTCGCCAGCACCAGCTCTCCCATTGGAATCCCCCTTCGTGTGTACACCAACCAATTATCCTCAAAGTCCGAGTCATCGTCCCGGTAACAAAGGTCATTCAGCGTCACCAACCTCTGCCCATCTCGGGCCACATGGAAAACTTTATCAACAACCCTGACAGGTCTCTGATCATTGACGAGCGTCACAGAGATATTAAAGGTCTGTTCAGCTGTGCTTTTATCCTCCTTCTTGCTGATGTGTTTGTGCAGTTTGTAAACCATAATTTGAAAAGAGAAGGAATCCTGCTTGGTCTCACTGTCATCGTGAACATACATGATCCTCTCCTCAATGATATCCTGATTGGTGAACGTCACAATGTTGTCATTAATGGAAGTTGAGTTGGAAAGGTTGATCCTCCGTATCTGCCCATGCTTGGGGCTCACAGTAATGCTGTAGTGGACCTCGCGGTTACTTGCTGTGTGAGTAAACAGGATGTCCTTGTTAATTACTTTGCTTCCTCCTTCCAGGATTGAAAGGCCTTCGTTTACAACGGCGATGGCGGACGACTCTGCTCTGATGTTGATTCTGAAGTCGTAAGGTGTTGAGCTGGCATGCGTCGAAAACACTTGAAAGCTGAAGGTGTCCCTTGTGTCATCCTGCAGCTTGTTGAGCAGCTCGTACTTCACCAAGCCATCTGTGATATTCTTTTGGCTGAAGGTTGAGTTCCTTTGTAGAACTGTGTCATTTAGGAAAAGCCTCCCTTTCTTTGGTACGGTCAGGAGCCTGAGGTGTAGGTCACTCTCATTGAGTTTAACACCCTTAGAAATCACATGGAGGTCCTGGCCAGTGACAGGACTAGTCTGAACACCGTTGACCTCCATCTTGCTGCGTGTGACCTTGAAGTGGATCCAGCGTATTACAATACGGAAAACAATCTCCTCAGAGGCCATAGAACCGATGCTGATGTTACATTTGAAATGATCTGTGACATTGTTTTGAGTCTGAAGACCATGATAGGTGCTGACGTATCTGATGCGTTCTTTTTCTAGGAGCTTCTGAGAGAAGGAAGTTGTCGGTTTCCATTCGCCGCTTGAGTGCAACCGCTCCAGCTCACCATACAGTGGCAGCTCTGTTACGTCATAGTGAATCTCCACTGCCTGATCAGCCACATTTACTTGTACTGCAAGGTGAACGGTTGTGATAATGGAAGCTCCGCCTTGGTTTACCTCCAGTCCTGTGTTGTTAACCAGTTTGTGTTCAAGTGGCATTGCCATAATCCTCAAAACTACAGTGTTGCTCATCTGTGAAAATGAAAGGAAGCAAAGAAACGCCAAAGTTGAAGATGGAAGATGATATAAGACAAAGGGAGGTAAAACAAGGGAAGAGAAGAGGTGGCAGGAGGACAAGAAAAAAAGGCATTAGATAAATAGGATCTGATGTAAAATAATGCCAACATAAACAATGTTTTTGTGTACCACATATCAATCATCTAAAAGTCAATCAACTAGACTAAATTTCATTTCAACTCAATACTTCCAACCAACAAACCGGCCGACCGTCATTGCCATCCCGAAAGCAGCTAGCATGACTAAAAATGCCTCAGCCTTTTATCTCATATTTTATCTCATATTCTTTATGTTACATCTTACGGGTTTGTTGCAAACTTCTTACCTTCAGCCCATCGCTGACCCTAAGTGCCAGCCTGGAGGTGGACACCCCAGTGTGGATAAAGCTGACCTTACCCTCCTCCAGATCATTCAGGGAGAACAAATTAATGGCCCTTGAAGACAGATGCAATTCTGTTAATTTAACGGTTAGATTTTTAAATTTTTTTGTCAATGGTTTTCTCGACAGGCATCAACAGATTCAAGTAGCATTTACAGAGAAAAAGAGAGTCGATGACAAGCTCCACAAGCATTTAATTTACAGTGTATTTTTGCTGAGAATGTTTTATTATATGTGGATAAAGACTATTATTTTATCACTAACAACCCTAAGCTTAATTAACCTTTGAAACCTGTCAAAACCTTTTTTTTCTCTTTCTTTCTTTCCATGTTTTTGAACAGAAATATTATGATTATATAATAGCCACTTCTCCAATATATCTTTCTGATTGATTGTAAAAAGATGTGTGAGGCACTGTAATGCCTTACAAGCCAGAGCACAAACCTGCCGGGGTAATCCTGGTGCTCAAAGTGTCCGGCCTCAGTGTTTCCGAGGGAGCTGAAGACCAGCTCTGCAGGACTGCTGTCAGGATCTGATACTCTTAGCACATCTGTTGTCAGCTGGGGACATTGTCATATTAATTTTTATTTTATACTTTATGTACACACAACCTGGGTATCCTGCTGCACCTACCTTTCGTTTGGATTTCTCTACCAGAGTGAAAAGGTTTCCCTCAGGCAGGCTGAGCACTGGTGCATCATTGACAGGACTGATGGTGATATCAAACCGGTGCAGGCGATTGCCCTTTAGAAACAATGGCAGTTCCTTCTTCTTATCGGTGGAGAAGACTGAAAACATGAAGAAGTCCTGCTGGACCTCTGACCCACTGTGAACATACATAACCCGTCCATGCCACAGGTCCAGCATACTGAAAGTCCTGCTGACCTCGTCTGCTCCTGTTGTGATTGTCCTCTCCTGTCCCTTGCCCAGCAACCCATCAGGGTCTGGACCAAGGTCCAGCCGCAGCTGGCCATGGACAGGCTGTCCCTCAATGCGGAACATCAACTGGGATGGATGGATGCCCAATTTCCGAAAATCCAGACTCACCTGGAAAGAAGCACACATAGGAACTGACTTATACGTTGATTTTGTCATTTGAAAACTACATATCTGAGACTTATTTTTTACTGACATCAGTGTATAAAAACCCTGTCAAAAGTGAAAACCATAGGGAATGCAGAAGACCACCAGACCTACCCTTATGTGTTTGGGTTCAAGTGGTGCCCGGCCTCCTTCCACTACCTCTAGCTTTTTCAGCAGCAAAAAGTTAGAGTTCTTTTTGTTGTTGGTAAGTGGTTGTGTGGTTGTAACATAAAACTCAGAAAGATCTGTTGGAACAGTGGTGGTAACTGCATCTGGAGTTTGCCCTGTCTTACAGCCCACAGAGACGTCCTTGGTGACTGCAGCATGAGGTAGGCCCATTCTTTGAGTGTTCACTCTAATTTCTCTGAGGCAGCCTTTAAAGGAGCCTACTCCCACAGCCAACTGCCCCCCAGGCTGAACAGACATCAGACCAGCTAGCCTTGCCTCTCCACGGGCTTCTTCATCCATCCCTCCCAGGAAGAGAGGACCACTGAGCTGGATGATCTTGAGCTCCAGATCAGCCTTGACCAGCTCCTCACCCACCTTCAGCTGCACACTGAGGGGCAGAAGGTGTAACTGGATGGGGTACCAGGTCTGATTGTTGTGGACATATGTTAGGGACTGCAACTCAGTCTTACTCCCCTCTCCATTTCGTACTGTTGCCACCAAGTGTCCGTCTCTGATCTCTATGGAAACAAACCCCCCATCGGTGCCAGAGCTATACAGGATCATGCCATCTTCGTCTTTTGCAGAAGGGTGCATTTCACACTCAAACAACCCCTCCTGAGGTACCTCCCATGGTGGAAGAGAGATAAAGGCCATAGAGCTGAAAAAACTAATAGAATCTTCTTCTGTTGCAGAAAACTGTGGACTACAGCCCAGTGAAACCTCGTGGACGCTCTTATATCCAGAATAAGGCCTTAGGCTGGATAGCAGGTTGTGTTCATTGAACACAACTTCATCTACACAACCTCTAAACGCCCTGGAGATGTTGTGAAGGTGTGAGTGGTTCAGTCCAACTGCCCTGCCAACAAATAGCCCGTCTTCCACACTGAGTTCCAGATCGGGTCCTGGCATTCGAAGGCTGGTGCGAGAGTTTCGGTCAATGGTCATGGTGATATTATGGTGGTCGTGGGTCAGCTCTATGGTGTGCCACGCCAGGTTGCTGAGATGAATGCCCTTCTCTGAGCGTAGGGAACGTTCACCGGAGCCCAGATCCAGACGTACCTGACGCGAGTGGGTAGGAGAGTAGGAAAAGAGTTAGGAAAGGAAAAAAAGAAGGTAATGATAAAAAGACACAAAATTACATTTTTTTGCTATGACCTTAATTAGTATGACAAAGAGTTGCAAAGAAGCAAAACCCATAAAAGCAGACAAAGCATTATGAAATCTTAAAAATAGAACTGAGGGAGTTGTTAACATTAGCAGGTCTCTTGCCATGCACTTGGAGTTTTCATTAAACTATTTTGGTCCTCACTCTTAACCTTGGTCATGAAGGAACTTGTCTGAACTGAAGTCAGTGCCAGGGGGTTAATTTTTTCTCTCTGTGAGCAATCTGACACCAAGTTGAGTGTGTTTATTCTGCTCTCTGGCTCTTCTCAGAATAGTAAATGCCAATATATATGAGCTAAAATGCCCCAAGGGACAAATGTTTTCCCTTAGTTTGAAGGCGTGAGGAATCTTTATGTGAAAACTTCTGGACAGGTCTATGTTGGATACATTTGTATTGATAAAATCCAAGCAAACAGCTATCCTGTTTTAATGTGTGTCTAGTCTTTTAAATGAGCAAATACCATGCTTGTTGTTTGCCACCCATGAATATATGATTCCTATCAGTTGCATTTGACAAGTGTGCTACTATCCTATTATATGCTTTTGTTTACCTGCAGGCGCCCAGAGATCAACTCCAGCAGCAAGAAGTCTCTGCGTCCAGCTGCTAAAAACAGCATCCCCACTTGACTAGAGGTTCGAAATCGAACATGGAGCAACGTCTGAATGGACGTTTCCACTGTCCGCAGGTGGATGTAGCCATCACCGTAGAACGACACTAGAACAATGAAGAAGGAGACAGATAAGAATTTCATATAGGTGCAAGAAAAGTCTTTACTGACTCACAATGTACTAATGGAGGGTTAACAGTTTTTGACATCAATACAAGAGACAGAGCTTCTATTTCTTTTTTACACATATAAACAGTCACAAAGGGGCAAGCGTAAGATTTGTTCCATGATGGTACACTTTATGTTTCATTTAACTACATTCTTAGTCATATAGAAAAATATCTACTAATGCAATGGACATTTGGTGTCCAAAGGCTCCTATCAAAGACTTTTCCATTAATTTGTTTTGACTGGCTAGTCAATGTGGTGTCTACTCTGCACTTTTCACCTGCTATCCGAATTCAATTAATGACAGCTAATGCATTCTGGAGCAAGCCTGAAAAGCTGTGATGCTAATTAAACTTCACTGATGACCCAAATGACACAGATGGGACATTAAGTGGTACAAACATTTCTCAATGGCAGAACTGCTCTTTGATTGCAACTAATGTCATTAGTTGGTGCAATGCTTTGGTCGCACTGTTTTTCCCAGCACATGTGGCTAACTCAAATTGGGAAACTCATCATTCAAATATATAGACAGGTGCAAATGACAACTGTTCAGTTATTTCTTGGCCATGGTTGTACCCTCATGCCAGATGAATTATTTTCAACTCTCCAGCTATATGTATTGTAGGAACAAAGTCTCAAGTGCATGCTAGGGGCTTGGTGAGGCTGCACTTGGACACATGGTTCCCTGGAGTGCAATGCAAACATCAGCATGCTAACATGCTCACAATAACAATGCTGACACAATGCAAAATTTATCAACAGTCAAGCTGTATGGAGTGGCAGTGATTAAACACAAAAAATAAAGGAGCATGTAAATAATTCAAATTAAAAAACAGACCAAAAGAAACACAGATATTTTATGAGGATATTACTCACAAAAGCTGCTGTGTGAGCTCACAAATTATACCATGTAATTTCATAACAGCCAATAATTTATGTACCCACATCAAACTGAAAACAGTCAGTCAGCAGGTTAGATTTTTACCTGTAGGAAAATCATGACCATTTATCATTTAGATGGTTAAAAACCACCTGCCAAGTAGGCTAATAGTGTCACTTAATTTGTAAGCTTATTCAATAAATCAAGAACATTTTTGGCTAACTTTTAGAAAAACCATGCTGTTTGTGTGCGTTAAACATGATGCTGTTATAAACACATACATTTTTTTTAAAAAACAGAAAGAAAACAATATAAACATTTATTATCTTTTGAATCCGTTCTTCAGTGTTCCATCTTTTCGTCCTGCTTTCGCCTTTAATTCTTGCCTGAATTGGCCTCATTTGTCATAATGGCTAATTTTTGCCTTTGAATCCCTGAAACTCTGGTTGGGTGATGCACTGCTTGCAAAAACAAAAGTTTGTTCTAAAGATGATTATTATTATTATCGTTATAAGACTGGTCCCAGTTAGAAGTACTCAGTCAGCAGGCCGGCACAGCATGCTGCTCTGCATAAAGCCTATAAGCCTACTGTCAGTATAACCCATGTCTGTCCATCTATCTCTAATCTGCCTCTATGATACCAGTGAACACTGGATTATTAGTAATCTTCCTACAGTCACAGAAACAGTGCAGGCCTTTAATGCGCTGTCATGAGCAGGTATAAGGACAGAGACATGTATATTGTCTTAAGCAATGCTGCACATGCAGTGGTCATTGTCAATAAAAGATGATATCTCAGTTGATGTTATTTGCATTTGATTAGATCTGTTTATTAAGAAGTTGATGTTTTTTTTAAACTGAATTTAAAATGAAGTTTGGTGAACGTTATGCTGGCACTTTATTAACCCCAAAGTGGAGGATTCACCTTTGTTTAATCAAACCTTTATGTAAAAAAGGTTTAGTTTTGCTAAAGCTAAGTTTGCACTTTATTCCCAACAGGGAAATTCATGTTTGTTGGAAACAAAAACAATGTATTTAAAAATAATTCCTTTGACTTCTGTATTTTTAAATAAAGAAATTATTCAAATCAAATGTGGTATGAAAAAATCAGGGATTTTATTTTTAGGTCACATCGCCCAGCCCCAGAAAACCATTTTTAGGTGGGCATTTTGTGAGCAGTTTGGCATCAGGTACCGACTGCCCACTTTATCACATAAGCAACTGAAGCAACAACCAAAATATAATCCATTGTCCAGCAGCATACTGCCATATGTCTACAGGCAATATTAGACTGGATTAAACATTAAGCTGCCAACCATCACAGACACATTAAAACTAAATCAAAGTCTTAGCACACGACAGTGCTGAATTTACGTCAGCTCTTATATTAATTCATTAAAGGAGGATGGAATCCATATCAGGACAACTACTGCCTGTGTGAATCTTAAAAGTTAGCTTTAACATAATGTATAAACTGTTTTATTAAAAAAAAAAAGAAAGAAAAACCAGCATCTTTAAATGCTTCTTTTTTCAGTTTTACCAGGTCTATTAAAGCAATGTAACAAATTCAGTTAAAATGATGTGACATAACAGATCTTATTTTTAACTTTTGCATCTCACAATTAGGAGAAAAGGAGCTCTCCTCCCCTCTCTTACACAGTGTCTTACCTCCATATACTTGTCCCGTGGAAATCAGCAGGAGCAGAAACAGATCAGCCACAAAACTCCCCATCGTGAGTTAGACCCTTAAAATATTACTTGCATTACTTAAGAGCAATGTATGGCTGCCTGATTGTGCCATCCATTTTTTTTAGTGTACGTCATTGGCTATGCATGTTATTTTCAGCCCTAACAACTTTCCCAGCTTCAGCTTCTACTGGCTTTGCTTTCTTTGGCTTAACAGCCTTTAAAATAATGTACCTGTGAGCAGAGCAAGGAGAGGTGGAGCTCCACCCTCTTACCCTCCCCCTGGCTGCTGTAGTGCTCAGGACCAAGAGTGGACAGCAGGGGGCGGTGTCACAGCACAAACAGAGAGCCACAGGGAGAGAGAGAAAATGTATGAGCAGATTGTTTGTGTGTATCTGTTCATGGGGAAACTGAAATTGAATCCCAAGTCTTGAATACACCCATGATAAGTATTTGGGGAAACATAATAAAAAAAACATTCTGATCTGAACTCATGACAATCTTTCTCTTTTAAAAAAACATATTTTTGGCATTCTTTGCTTTAATAGTAACAGAACCAGACATGGGATAACATGCAGTAAAGGGCCTGCAGGCCACTTCACTAAAAAATGTGACTTGATGTGGGATATGTCGTCTTTACCAATGAGCTGCCAGGATGTCCCGGGATGTTCCCTCAGTTTACTGATACTACAAAACAATGTGTGCTTATCAGTAGAAAAGTAAATCATAAATCATCTTTTATGTGGCAAAGGTCAGGCCACTACATAACCATTGTCTCTCTAAAATGAGTTGAGGATGTCCTAAAGTGTAGCTTGACACTAAATCCTCTTTTTAAAAAAAAAAAAAATCATATATAAAATTTCTTGAGCAAAGGTTTTGATTTCAGTCCCACTAGACAGAGTTATGGCAGTTCTTTGCCTTTTTTTCAGACAATACTTAGTAGAATTGCCCTCTGGACCAGTAAATAACTACAAATTAATAAATAAATCTGACAGAGCCTTGTGCTGTACTGGTCTGTCCAGGCACCTGATATAAACTGGGACAGGCTCCGTGACCCTGAAAAAAAAGATATTAGTGCATAAATAATGGGTAAAAAAACCCCAAAAAACTGTCATGTCATGAACTACACATCACACTCAATAAAGACACCTCAAAGCAATGGCATATTTTACAAATATATTTGCAACGCATGTGACAGATGGTACTAGAGTCTATATTTTGCAATGCTGAACTGCTGTAAGTACTGTAGTAACTCACCTTCCTTCCATTCTAACACATCTCTTTTTCCTTTGAGGATTTAATGATAAATTAAAGTTATATTTCTCCGCCAAATTCTGTTTTGTATATCACTTACTCACCCTTAGATGTTTTGAACTGAGGAAATGGCAAACAGGTGGTTTTTAAAAGGCACACTCCCTTTTGCTGGCAACCTATAGAAGTACACTCTTGAAGGCATCAAAACTGTCTAAAAACAGCCATCCAAACCTCCCAAGAGCCACGAGTTTGTGATAACTCTTTAGTATGAAAATAACATGTGGATAAGTGAACGAAAATGGCTAGTGCAGAGAGAGAGGAGTTTCTACAGTTTTTGGCATAACCATATTTATCAAGCGGGGGTTC
>JAQLOL010000011.1:3679566-3691385 GCA_029783665.1 Naso thynnoides | reverse complement strand
TAACTTTTCGAGTTATGTCGCTAACAGACAGACAGACAAACAAACCCTGGCGAAAACATTACCTCCTTGGCTGAGGTTATTAAATCAACCGTACAGGCCGTGAGATTTGTTGGTGGCTCTCTGAGAGCAGTACTAGAGTTGTGAAACATGTAGAACACAAAATACAGAACAGGAACCACCTGGCCGAGGACAAGGTAAACAGTGCTGACCAGGAAGGGATGGCAGATTGAGACTGATTGAACTCCAGCAGCGGCTAAAACAACAAAAATCACCCCACGTAGCTGGACCAACAAACCTAAAAAAGGCCCCCGCTTCTTACCCTGTCACCGACACTTTGCTGTGTATTCAAATGAACGTGTAAAGAAAAGAAAACTGAAAGTCAAACCTGCTTCCCCCTCAAAAAAAATAACAAATGACAGTCGTTTCCCATCCTTCCTTCCTCACTTTTGTATCCTCCATGTGTTGGCGGATTTGTCCCTGCTGGTACACGTGCCATAAACATTTTGTCCTGAGTTTGATGCAGATCTGCTAATTTTTGAGTTGCTATAAAAAAAGAACAAAAAGCCCAGCACATCTCACCTGTGCAGCAGAGATCAATGAGTCACCATCGTTACTGACACTGGATCAGAAATAAAGTTAATGGAAGAAGGCTGAAAACCCTGTGTGGGCAATGGTATAAACCTTGGCCCAAGCCTTTAGTCTATTTCCAGTATGAATGCAGTAATTGTACACATCTTGACACATCCATTTTCTATTTATGAGCTGGTTGCGTAAGAGCAGAGAGAGAAAGACGGAAAGGGGGTATGGAGAAGGTCAGAGTCTCAGACAGAGAGAAGTTTAACAAGAGGCTGTTTGGGAGAGTTAGTGTTGAGATCCATAGATAGACATTAAACCATAAAGGACACAGTTAATTATCAAGCTGCTGTTTTTCTTTGCTCTGAGCATATTTAGCATTTAACTTAAATATCATGACATTTTTAACAAAACTCAACAAAGAGGAACTCAGGACATTTTATCCTTTCCATTGGGGGAATGCGTGTTTGTGTGTTTGTGTGTGTGTCAATGTGTGTGTGTGTGTGTGTGCTGGTCAGGGCCAGAGGCCAAAGCTTGGACAGCCATTCATTAGCCTATGGACTCTCTCCATCCCTGGCCAAGTTGCAGTTAGTCCCAGACTACTCACAGACAGCCTGTGTTGTTCTGTGTGTGTCTGTGTGTGTCTGTGAGTGTGTGTATCCCACTTTCAGAGGCACCTCTCCAAATGTTACGGGGAACTTTTTAGATATTTGATATTACTTAAACGTGCAATACGACGCTGTGACCAGCTGCTCCCTTTGCTTGGGGACACCTTTGGAGCTTTTGTGTGTGTGTGTGTGACAGGAAAGTGATTAAGGTGTGAGTCACTTTGAGTCATCTCTGCTTTATTTAGTTCCCTTGTTGAAAGAGACGAGAGGACAAAATAAGATACTAGAGGAGAGGATAATCACAAAGAGAAGACAAGAAATTAAAACAAATTAAAATGAAATCATTCATCAAAGAAAGGGGAAAAAACAAACAGAAGTAGGGCTACAGCTACAGCATCTTTTACCTAATTGGTACTGTTATGGTCAAGGGAAGATCTAGGTTAGCAGTTTCACTCAGCTTTGCTCTTCAGGAGATATTAGCTGCACCTGTGAGTTTCTCCCTCACATGATGGCAATCAGTCTGGCTCAGAAGGTTTATAAGGAGGTTGGTGGTGTCCTGCACAGTTGGTTGTGTGCCTCCAGAGAGTCAACACCATTAGTCGGCTGTCAGTGTTCCTTTTTTTGGGTTGAGTGTGTGTTAGAAGTGTTTTTTTCTCTGTGTATTTTAACTGTGGAGAGACTCCTCTTTCAACCAGCCTCCCTATCACACATAATCACATATGGTGGTCTAGCTGTAGATAAAGAATGTGTGGGTGGCTGTAGGGAGTTGTTTTCGGTTGAATTTAACCACTGTCGAACAGAAAACAGCCCAACTCCCCATCCTCTCCTGCTTGCCAGCCTCACGCTCAGCCATGCTTTGGATCTAATCTCATCCATTTGCAGGTGTTAAAAGTTCTAAAACATGTTGGAAATAAAAACTAAGTCCACAGCCAAGCTAGCAGCTCCATGAAGCTGCACTTGGGCACAATGGTGCTTAAAGCTCAATGTTTGGGTCAGCTTGCTAATATAGGCTACTCAACATGACAGTGCATGCAGGTATACAGTTTACCATGATCAGTAAAGTACTCATAGCACACTAATATTTGCAAATTGGCAGTAAACACCAACTACAGCTAAGGCTTAAGTAACATATTGGTGTGAGATAATAAGATAAAGGCTTATTAAATTTATTTTAATCTCATCTTGAGGGGAACCAAAACACTTTGAGTTTCCACTGCAAGAAAAGTACATGAATTTAGCATTAACGATGGCTCAGCTTCATTGTTTTTGACTTTAAAGGAGAGCTATTACGCTCCTCTGTCTTTTCTGACCAACGAATGCTGTTTCAATGTCAGATACTCGTATTAAATGATGCCGAGGCGTCACATAATGAGATACAGGCATTTGGTAGTAAGCCTTGCAGACTGTTTCGGTTGGCTCTGCAGGCTGTGTTTGAAGAAATTTTTTTAAATGAGTTTTTACGGTGACGTTAATGCATGCTGGACTTCCCTATGTGGGCATGCGAGCACATGCACAGCACTGTGCCTGACCCCTCCCCTGCTTTGCTCAGACACCATTGCTCTTCTCTCTGCTTCACGGATTACAGCTCTTTGTTAGAGATGGTTCAAAAAAAGTGTTTAGTTTGTTTTTTTTTGAGGAGTGAATGAAGGAAAGTTAACTTTGTTTAGCTTTCCTAAAGAGGCGAGCACCAGACAAAAGTTGATAGCGTTCCTGTTTCTTGGCCAACAAAAGAAAAAAACCTGTGTGTGGTTTTATTTACACCACTTCTTCAATATGAGCACATAAACTGGATTAACGGCTAAACTACTGCTAAATGAAGGCATCATTCCCATGCTATTTGGTCGTGTTGAAGAGTCAGAAGTGCAAGCTGTAAGTAAAATTTTGTCAGTGTCCTAGCTGTGTTTATTTTGGGTCAGTAATGGAGTTGTGAGTACAGCAGAGTGCAGAGGCACGTCGTAGGAGAGAAAGGGGAAGGAGGAAGCTACACAGGCCGTTTTGAGAAAATGCAGAAAATAGGGGGAAGACAGAGGGTGCAAGTCACAGTTTTCTCGAGATCTATAGACTTTACTGTTTGGTCAACTGTGTCTAGCTGCTTTAGGAGTTGAAATCAATGACCAAAGAGAGGAAATTAGTACAATATGGCTTACCTAAAATTAGGAATACTTGCAAATGTGCAAACCTACAATAATGTGAATTTGAAACATTAAAAAATGGCTCACATCCCAGCTGTTGCCTTACAATTATTTTCATTTTTCTCTCCTTATCAATCTATCAAACAAAGATTGCTCTGAGAAAACAAAGATGGGCAAAATCTGCACAATCAACACTTAGAGCTAGGAGTGACGGGAAGGGAAAGTGTAGAAAAGGAAGGATGGGAAGGGATGAGAGGAAACGACCTGTGGTTATCTTACAATGTTCGGTTTTTTTTTTTCTTAATGGAAAGAAACAAAAAGAAGGTGCCAAGTCAGGCGGTCATGGTTTTCACAGAACTTTCTTTTGCAGTAATTAGCTCTATAAACATAAGTGTGGTGGTTCTCTTTGACAACTTTTCCAAAACAAGTGTGAGAGGAAATCACATCTTAGTCCGTCTAAATGCACTTCACATTTTAAACAGACATTTAAAGAAGCTTACAAGCATATGGGCACACTTGCATGTTTGCGTGCAAGTATTCACACCCTTACAAGTTACACGTACACACACACTGCTCCCCTCCAACAATATCATGCTTTCAGCTGAGGATTGTTTTGCTCTCGTTTTAACTCTTCCTCTTCATCACTGTGACAAAGGTCAGTCCCTAAACACAATGGCCGCCAGCAGCTGGTAGCCTGACTCACTGCCAAACCACTCGACCCTGCAGCTTATCGGGTGATTTAACATCGTTGAAAACAAAACATCATCTGAGTCACTGCTCGTGTCTTAGTCACAACAACAAGTGCAGCAAACTATAAAAAAGAAATAATGGACAAAGTTCATCATGTCACTCTTAAGTTGTGCAGGCAGCGCAACATTCAAACGTGATTAATGACACACACAGGCCACAGTAGTTTAACTGCGTTATGTGCTGCCACAACTTTGCAGTTGGTTAGTTTCCAAATACTTCAAAGCTTTTGAGCTTTGTTTTTTCTTTTCAGTTGTCTTTTAAAAACAGCCAAAAGACTTGTTTGTGCGTTAGAAAACAGGAAATTCGTAATAAATCATGTGCTCTTCCCAAAGCTGGTCTCTCCCTGTGATCTTTCCTCGCGCGGCGTCTAACTGGATTATCTATGGTGATACTATTTCTCAGTGTATGATTCACTCATGGTGTAAATGGGCCTTTTTTCTGATAACAAACATGAACAGCAAGCTGCTTGAAAACGCGATAATATTTAATGTTTTGAGTGAATTTAAAAGGACACAATACGAGACAAGCATACAATGTGGTGGTAGTTGTTGTAAAAATGTAATAATGACTAAAGTTAAATTCAGTGACAAAACTTTTACTATTTTTTTTATAACTAATTCAGTCCTATTTGTGAAACCATTTATCACCACAGTCAATAGCCAGCATGCAAGGATGGAATAAGAGAATTAACTCGATTGCTGCACTATCAGTAGCACAACAACAGGTTGTAACGTCTCTCTGGTTATATTAGTTCTTGTTTACGTACTTATACACCTTTTTAAAAGGACACAGTGTACAAAAATCTTGACTATGTAGCTCCACCTGCTCTATTTAAATCTGCATCTCATTCCCAGCTGAACTGGCACAACGTGTATAACAACTCCTCGCTGTTTTTAAAAAAACAACAGTGACGTGGGAAGGCAGACTGTCTGAGAGATGTGTGAAAGAGCCAATTGTAAATTTGAACTAATTAGGAGACCACAAGTGAGACTCACTGACAAAATGAGGGTCAGGGGGTCAAATTGCATTGTGGTCATGAAATAAGGAAGATATGAATCAGCTATTGTTGTCTATCTGACTGTCTGTCTGTCTGATGTTTTTAAGTCTCATAATCGTTTTTACGAAATAAACTTTCGGAGTTTGTTGATAGTTGCTACATATCATGCTACATTGTGATAAATGGTGTAAGAGGAAATGTTGGAAGACTTTTTCTTGATACAAAGGATTATGGGACAAAAACAGCTTATGCACAATATTTTGACTTGTCACATAAGAATTAGTTGTCAGCTGTTGAGCAAGTTTTTGTACCCCCAAGAGGCAAAAAGTCCTTTAGCTTGTAACACTGGTTTGGTCAAACACGTTCTAGAGGTAAAAATAAAAGATGTTTGCTGTTGTCGCTTCTGGAAGTTTGCCCATTTATTTTGTCTGTTCAGTGGGAATTCGACAGTTAGCTTGAGTGAGGACATAAACCTGCATCATCTGCATCATCTGCAGTCGAATTCTCTTAATTTTCTGCACAGAGCTCTCAGTTCCAACAAATCCTCCAGACTGAACAAGATGCATCATTTCTCTGTGGTGACGTACTGTAGAATTTTGGTTTGGGCTAATATCACTACTTTTTAAAGGACTGTGGATCTTTTTTTTACTGTTAAAGTTACACCATTTACAGAGAGATTTAGGGGATCCAGTGTCAAAAATTGACTGTGACATTAATTATTGTATTTTTATTGATGAGTTATCCCCTAAAAATAATTATTATTGTGTTTTCAACCCTTAGCACCAGTCTTTTATACATATATACTCTTCTGGAGTCTGCCAGCCTGCACTGCCATGTTTCTACAGAAGCCCAGAATGGACAAACCGAACACTGGCTCTAGATAGGACCTTTCGCACTTTTTATTTTTTTAGTGGGCAACACCAGTTCTCTTACACACTTGTAAGAATGTAAGGAGATAGTGAGAGTACGGTTATTTCCATATTACGGTGGCCCTGAAGTGCCAATCACAATCACAAAATGAAAACACAACCGCAAAAGGGCAAAACACAACAACAAATCACAAAACATAACAGCAATTAGGAAAACACGACTGCAAAACAAAAACAGAGTAGAAAATAGAAAACACAACTAAAAAAAAAAAAAAAAACGCAAAAAGAAAAAAAACACAACAACAAAAAGAAAAAATACACCCGCAAAAAACAAAACATTCCACAATGAAAGAAAAAACACAACAAAAAGAGAAAAACTCAACCAAAAAGACGAAACACTACACAACAAAAGAAAAAACACAAGAAGGAAAAAAAAACACAAACACAAAAGAAAAAAACAACTGCAAAAAGAAATCACAACAAAAAGAATATTGCGTGTGTATATAAATTATCATTCATTTCTTGAACACGTATTATTCAGTTGGTTGCAATCTGCAACATCACAGCTTGACGCTACTTAACCCTGCACACTTGACCTCTTCAGGTTTGGAGACGACTGAGGCCGTGGTTTCCAAAGAAGCAGTCTGTTCGTAGGAAACAACAAATGAACAGAATCTTCCGTACAGAGGTCTGATGTTTTGTTGACCTGCTCATCCTCCCTCTGTTGACTTTGTTACTCCTGAACAACGTCACCTGACTTCCTCCTTTGCTCCGCTCGTAACTGCCTTGACAAACATGCGTTGTTTTGTCTTGTTTTCTTGGGAGGAAAGTCTCCACATTTCATGTAACAATAACATTTGATTGTGCAAGTATTTGTTATTGCTGTATTATCTGTGAGGGGCTATTGTAGCCAGTAATAACAAATATTGCTCTTATGTAATATGACTTTGCTTCACCAAAAACCCCACACATTCAGTTTTAGCGGTATTGTGTAGCATTGCTGCTATAATACAATACAGGAATGAATCACTCCCCATGAGAGGGGCTGCAGAGGCACTTCACTCTGAAAACAAGGAAACTCTTCCCTCCCTTTCTCTGCACTGATGTTTACAGTGGAGCTGTTTATGGTCCAGTCAAATGGTTGTTGACAATATTAAAACAATCTGTGCTGATAATAATCGGAAAATCATTAAAACATCTACTTGCTCATCTTAAATCTTATGAAACATGTACTAATCAAGTCGGATGAACCCAGGAACCACTAAGTCTGGCTGAAATATCTTTCGTTTTGTTTTGTTTATACTCCTGAAAACTTGACATCTCAGAGCTGCAGCGTCTCCACAAGTTCAAGATGATTTGTATCTGTCATAAAGTAGCCTAATAATTTCTAAAACATTTGCTCAAGTCTATTTGCACTATTGCAAAACCCACTAACTACTATCTTAAAGAGGAAAACACAAATCATCTTCCAGGCCAAAACTGAGCCAAAAGAATTTTAAGGGGATCATATGATAGCCGGTTTATCCCCGAGTCAATCAGTTTCTGTTTGGAGAGAAAAACAGCCAAACACAGAGACGACCCCTCCCATAACAAACTGTCTGTCCCAGAAAACTTTCTCAAGACCAGGACAGAGTGGCGGGAATCAGCCGTCAACACGAAAGCGCAGACAGGCAGGAATGTATGCCGTGACTCGTTAGTGACGCACTATTTGTTGTTGCTCCACGCTGCAGTGCACTTATTGTTGAGGAGGGACACTTCACACTTGTTGTAGGAGGAGGAGGAGGAGAGGGAGGAGGAGGAGAAGGAGGAGGAGGAGGAGGGGCTTTGTTGTGAGAATGCAAAGTTGAGGGTGTTCTCCTTCGGTTTCCTTGTTTCCCTGAAAGACCCCTCCTCTTCCTCTCTGCCCCCCTCCTTCTCCCCCAGCACTCATGTTGTTCCTAATGTCTTTCCTGTGCAGGCGTCGGACCTGTTCCCACTCTGTGTAGGACATCCCTCGGACACAGACACAAGGAAAACACACCCTGCTCCCCGACCAACAGATCAGACCTGCAGACCTTTGCAGTCGGATACATAATGTGCAGATCATGTTTTGAGGGTGTGAAGGATGGTTGAGTGTATTCCAAACATTTTAGGCCATTTTCATGTAAATCATTAACAACAAAAATAATTTAGAGATTATGCTTTGGCCGTGGCATTTAAGCTAGAGAGTAAGTTCTGTTAATTAAACTTCTTTTTATTTTCTAAAGGCAATTTTTGCGTATTTTGATTCTTTTTTCAAGAGAAGCAACAAGGAAGTGACTGTTTTTGTACCTTTTGTTATAACATCTTTCTCTTGTTTTTCCTGAGGGCTCTCTGTCACTCAACCACGCCTCCTACAATATTTTGTTCTGTTGACTTATTGACTTTTTTTTAATACTGTGAACCAGTGGTTTACATTGGCTGGCATATTCTGCTGCCGGCTACATGGTGCAAACAGTTTTACTGCTTTAGGCTCAGTATTTGCTTGTTTTAGGTTCAAATTACCCTTTAAAAAAAAATGTGTTCAGGCTGAAAATACATCAGATTATTCATGTGGTCTATCACCAACTGTGAGACAAAAAAGACAGTTGTCCCACATGTCACCAGGACCAAATGCCTTGTTAGCATGTTCAAATAAAAACATGTGTTCAAATGTGGACTTGTTTTCCATCTTTTCTGAATCAAAAGGCATTTCCTGACCTTCCGATGGCAATTTGCCCAGACCACCCAGTAAATAATGACTCAGCCCTGAACTTGCATAGGTCTGTGTGAGGATAAAAATGTGATCAATAAGGCTAAAAAAGATTCCAGAATGATAGCGGTAGGTATTTAGTAGGTTAATATCTCTCAGTGTTTGCTTGTTATGTAAGCTCCTGTAAAAGCACATTGTGTTAGATAAGCCCACAAAAAAGCCTGTGCAAGGGCAAAGTTTGGAATAAACCTTTCGTGTGCACTGCTGAGCAGGAGGGAACACAAAGCTTGTTTCCTGTTTGTTCCATATTCACACCCCTCCCCTCCATTTCCTTCCCCAGGGTTTGATTGTGCACCTGCACCTAAAGGCCACCGTAAACACTTTCAGCTGCTTGGCGCTCGACTGGGCGCTGAATTCATCAGCCGCACAACAACACATGTGCAGAAACAATACAGCTCCTGGCTAAAAACACGTTTGTTTTTGCAGATTTTCGACAATATGAATAGAAAGTCCAGGCTGCCTTCAGATGCCTTCGCGTTCCTCTCATTTGTTGTTTATTTACATTTGGTCACTGGCTGAATGTAGATGTTGTAATCATCTTATGTGGAGGAATGAAAAGCACGCGACCAGCTGTTTTACTTTTGAAACAAAGAAAAGGATTCTGGGTCACACTGATGGATGTAAAAGAAGTACACACCAGTGACAGAACAATGGAAACGTGTATAAAGGGCAAATCTTTGTTTATGTGTCTTGTTTTATTTGCAAAACAATTACCATAAGTCCAAGCTGATTGGTCATGCAATATGTATCCAGTGCATGACAATACGTGTTATAAGGCCCATTGTTTTAACATTGTGTTGCATTATAGGAAACTAGTTAGTTGGGGACCTTATTGTCCACATTGTGAAAAATGGCCTTCGGCTGTACCGCAGGGGGAAAGACAGCTGACTTTGTGTTGTTGACTTGTGAATTTACCAGGTGTGTGCAATGAAGGCCACTCTGTTCTCTGCTGAATTCACTGTGAGACGTTTTTCAAAACCAGTAATTAGGTTATAAAAAAAGTAATGTAACAAGACAAAAAAGAAGAGGTGAAATTCTCCCATTTTTTACAACAACAACAACAACAACAAAAAAAAAATAGCTTAGAACAGCATTTGAATTCTGCAATGGTTACATTTCAGGGACTTTTATTTATTTATTGATAGATTTATTTGTCAGGCACGATGCAAAAACCCACTGCAGCAAGTTAACACAACAAGTTACAGATGTGTTAAATATGAGCCAGGGCTTCTTTGCAACTCCTGTCCCTCTTTTCTCTTTTCTACTACTAGGAGTAATAAAATGTCATTGTAGTCAAAATTTAAAAATCACACAATAAAAGTAACATTTGCATTTAACCATTTAAATACAATACTTACATCATTTCGTTCATTTTGTATGTTGTGTTTGTATGTGTGTATGTTCTCTAATTCATGAATGTATGTATTTATGTGCATGATATTTATAAGAGTGTGTGTCTGTGTGCATGCATGTGGTCCTCTTTATGAGTATGTATGTATGTATGTTTGTCAGCATGCATGTTTATGAAATCATCATATGGGGACTATACAGACTATTGGTTGGCTTCGTTACTGTGAGGAAGGCTTTTGACAAACACTTTCATGTGATTGACTGTTGATTTAATATTATTGATTAAAGCAGCTTTAAAATCTGTGGGAAAGTCCTATGCACCTGAAAGAGAAAGAAAAAGTCCCCCTGCTCTTTGCACAGGCCTTGATGAAACTTCTCTCAACAGATCGATCAGTCACGGCAGGATGCTTGCAGATAATATTGTTTACGCCACTAATGAGTGCAGACGTTTAGTCACTGTGAAGAGGTGAAAGGAAAAAAACAAGTTTTGCTGCATTTTCGGTTGTTCTGTAAATACCAGTGATTGATTAACCACTGAGGAGAATAAGGTCAAAATACCAGCAGAATTCCTTCGGAAGAATCTAATTTGGTTTGGACGTGTAGCTGAACACACACACACACACACACACACACACACACACACACGACACAGAGTTCACATACATCCCCACCCGCTAAATCCAGTGCCACATCTGCAGACAGTGAAGGAGTGGTTTACAGTAAAACCACCGCAGCTACAGTGAAATTGCAGAAGTAAATCACGACACTCACAGACTGCACTCGCTCCCAGATGTAGCCTTACTTTTGTTTTTAGTAAGAGCGTGGGCAGCTCACATCCCACCTCAGACATCTATTGGGTTTAACGCTTTATTGGGAGGACTGGGAAGCAGCAGAGTGGGCACTTCATACAAATATAGAGCTGAAAGAAAAAGCCTACGCTGTGTCTTTAAAAAGAGACAAGTTAGATAAATATGTGTTTCCTTTTTAAATATTTACTTTTCATGGGTCGTCAGCTTTAATTAGACAGTAAACAGGGACATGAGAGGAGGGATAATTGAGACCAAGAGAGGCAGAGGCAGAGAGGAGAGACGTGAAGTGGTGTGTAAACTTTGTTTTTGAATCGCTCACTTGCAACATGAAGGCCTGACTCTGGTTTACAATCACTTATCATAAAAGTTCTGTCCGTAAAGGGGCCAAATATCACCCACACACATTTTGTAAGTTTCCAAAGAAGTGCTGTTCAGAGCTGTGACGCAGCATTTCTTGTTGTCCACATGGGAAACAAATTAAAGTGTTGTTAACAGGTTGTGTTTTTGTCGGCCAAACTCTTTTGTGTTTATTTTCTTTGCACCAGAAACCAAGTTAGCTTCCTTGTAAACTAGTATCTTAAAGAAAGAGCTCCGATAAGAATAGAAACAGTAACTTCATCCAAAGTGAACAAAATGTTTTTCTTCTAAAGCAACAAAACACACTCTTTAAGAGCATGTTGCTCAACAGTTGGCCATGGAGCATAACAGTAAAACTGAGGTTGAGTTTGGGGTTTTCTGTGCTGTAATTCATGCTGGTCATATATTTGTTGGAAGTGAGTTTGCAGTTTTTGGCAGAACATGCAGGAGGGCTGGGTGAGAGGGTTCACCTGCTTGACGTCTTTTCACAGGTACTACTTATATTTTGTATTCTTCGTTACTTTAATGAGATTTTAATGTTTTAAAAAGTATGCAGGTTGTTTTAGGAACTTTTAAAGTCTTCAGCTGAGTTCCAAATCGCATA
>JAQLOL010000011.1:3650939-3679466 GCA_029783665.1 Naso thynnoides | reverse complement strand
GAGAGCCTGAAGAAGTTGTTTGGGCCATCACCGCAGCAACGTTATCATCAGGCTAGCACGAAATTTCTCTGACATGCGCGTTCACGTCAGGGAGCGCGAGAGGGGGAGAAGCGGAGATGGGGAGGGGCGAGCTAGCTCTGTTTTATTTGAAAACATTGTCGAACGTCAACAGAAGTAACGTCAACCGTGCTTAGAGTGTCTTTAACCTTCAAATATTCAAAAGTTAATTTTTTTTCTCATCTTTAATGTAAAGCATATGTAGGTCAGTATAAGGAAACAGAGAATAATAGGTTGTGTGTGTGTGTGTGTGTGTGTGTGTGTGTGTGTGTACAGCTGTACCTCCCATCCTCAGAGGATATGTGTGTGACATGGAAGTTAAGTGCACATCCAGGAAACAGGCCTCCTGTCCGACTCTCATCCATCATCACCAACCATCACAGGAGTCCCACATGAAAGGATGGCGCGCTCAAAACTGGACGACAAAGATGAGGGTCAGGAAGTGGAAAGTGGAAAGTTAGTTCTCACTAAAGCAACAATTGCACCAACTGAATTGGTTTTTACAAACTGGTTTGTAGCTGTTTTTAGTGTAGGTACATAATAATAATATGAGGATGAGCCTTTTCCTGGTGATAAAATAAACCAAAAACAGTACAAAACAAAAGATTCAGGGTACAAAAGAATGACTGTTCACATCTAATAGGCAACAGTTCCTCTCGCTTGGTTTGGTGCCTCCTCATGTGTTCGTATCTGTTCTTAACAGCAGGAGAAAGCACACACAGATGACGATTGACGCTCGAGCTTTAGTCATCAATTACGTAATCAAACACCTGCGTATTCTCCGTTTGGCTAAATAAAAGCCAAAAACAAAGAACACGCAGCACAAAAGAAACATTTTTATTTTGCTGTTGGCATGCATCTGCGGATCAGCTGTCTGTCAACCTGACTCATAATGGAGCATCTCTTAGCAGTACCCATCATTGCACGGCGGCTGTTGCTGTGGGAGAAAGCGATTCCCTTTCAGAACAGAAAGACGGATCACTTCAAAGAAACAGGAGGGCAGCATGAATGACTGCGCGAAACAATGTGCACACAGCTGAATAGGTAACCGTGTGCATGAGTTCTTTTCACAGGGAGGGTGATGATGAAGGGTAAATCTGTATGCATGTGCTCGGTGCAAATGAGTGTGAGTCCTGTAATTCTGTTTTTGAGAAGTCAAAGCATCTTTAATCAGTATCTGAGGCCTGTTCACTCAGCTGACAGAAGTTTCATATTTGTTTGAGGATCTTGTTCGTCGATGTACTTCCAATTCCAAATATTGTGTTTGTCAAAGTCCTCATGAAATGAAAATCCATTTTGAGTTTTGTTTTGAAATCAGATATGTGTTGCTCTAATCTTTGCCTATATGACAATACATGGTGCAACAATGACCAAAAAGTAGTTTTCAGGTTTTGATTAAAAACATTTTAAAAACACTGATGACTCATCCTGCACCTGGGGGTGTATATTTTGCGTCCAATAAAATTCTTTCTCAAATACTTCTGCATCCCCACCGTCATATAAATGCTGTCAGTTATCGACTGTCGTGAAGGGCCACATGTCGTGGAGAGGAGCCTGCGTCTTTGCCAGCTGTAGAGAGCGGCTCGAACATGTATGGCCTCACTCCTCAAAACCTAATGGCTCTTCTTCTTGCCCTTCATCCCTGTCCGAGTCACTAAAATCGGCTGGAGTTGGCGATGATGGTGGCAAGAAGTCCCCCACAGCAGAGAGAAGGCTCTCCTCATGGCTCTTCTCCATGTTTACGCTGCTAGCTGCTGGTCAAATTTAAATTTTGCCGGTTGCACAGCGCACATTCAGGGCGATCGGCTACTCTAAACGGCAATCATTACCTGCGACATGTCCCACCCTAGCTTATTTTTACAGGAAGTACGTAAATTCACAGGAGTAAGTGGCACTCTGACATCTGTTTCATGGGGTCTTTAAAGACAAAGAATTCCAAATACTGTGCATTATTCACCATTTCTAGTAACAACCCAGACGCATTTTAACCCCTCACCCTCAAAAAAGAGAAAGCAGTGAGAGATTTTGTTCCGCCATCTGCATATTCTCTTGCTGAAATCTCTTTTCCGTATTTTAAACCTTTAGGGTCTCTTTTCTCCTGCAACATAAAAAACACACTGATTATTGCCCACATATTGTCTCCAGACAGGGTCAGGGGGCTTCCAGTAGCTGAGTCAGACCTCTTACTGGAAGCCTGTGAGTCAATCGTCTTCCTCTCCCCCCTAATCTGCCCCTCTTCTCCCCTCATCCTCCCCTCTTTATATGTCCCACATATCAACGGCTCCTTTCAACCTGCGCCGTCCTTCATGCTAGTCTCTCGCTTCAGGTCCCCCGTGTATTTAAACATGCTTGCAAAAGCACAGCAAGAGCATGTTGGGATTTGAAGCAGGTCCATGTTATTACATGTTGGAGAAGTTAAATAGAAGAAACAATCCAGCTGCATAAGTGCGTACATTCCTCAAAGAAAAGAATGTCACCATAAAAGCCTCCCGACCCTCTGCCCCAAAACCCATTATACCCCCTCCCCTCCCTTCCCCTCCCAGATTCTCGGGTTCTCCCCCCCTTTTGTCCCCCCTTTCCCGAACCTAATGATCTCACCCAGCTGTCACTGTGTAATCCCACCCACACTCACTACTGCACCAAAGCCTGTTCCTGCTGCTGGTGGTGACTGACATCATTTGTTTTGTCCATGTCACCAATTCCCTGAAATCCAAACACACTGAAGCATTTGAACAATGTTTTGGGGGGATTTTGGTTGAACTATAAACACTGTTGTCGCTATGAAATCTCTGAAGTGTAAAATGGGTAAAGAGGTGCAGCATGGTGACAGGTATTAGCATCATGTAGGAATATATTGCATAACGAGAGCTGAGCTTAAAATGTCGAAATTGTATTGATCCAACAAACTAAAGTATAGGACACAAATATGAACATACGCTTAAAGAAAACCAAAACAAATTTATGAAATGAGGTACAAGACGGCATCACTCATTCCAGCTTCAAAACTAAAACTGTGTTTAGATGAAGAAGACCAGAGCCCTATCTAAATGAATGGGGAGATGGCCATAGCCTCATGTGCAGTGGTCACCAGGATATAAAAACAACATGAATCGAAGGAGCAGTTAATTTTGATTAAAAAAAAAACAACTGTTGATTTAAATGATGATTTTTTTCCAGCAAGTTAGACTCCTACTGCACATGCGCGTGTTGTGAATCTCTAAGCTGCAGTACAACGCAACTGACAGACAGATTTCCTGGTCCTACTGCAAACAAATGATAAACTAATTCTTTAAAAAAAAAACTCACTTAGCAATCCTTCAATTCCAACCGAACTGAAGAAAATAGCCCGTTAGCTAGCACCTTGTTAGATAAGCTAGCACACGGCCGTACGGTCCCGCTGAAATACGGCGCCAAAAGTTCAATTTTTTGAACGTATCGAGGCAAATTGCAGACAGAAATATAACAAGGGGGAGGAGTTTCGCTGGCACATCACGGATCACAGGGATTCCCGTAGGAATGAATGAATTTTCAGATGATTGGTCTCCATACTCGTACGTACGCTAAGTGGGAAAAAAGGCTAACGTCTACCACTCTGCAGCTTTATCTAACTTCTAATGCAATAAAGCATTTATATTATGTCTTTTTCTTAATTATCCTTTAGTTTTAGGATATTAACAGTGAATTTGTAACTAACTGCATCAGACTTCAGCTAGAAACATTTACCTGCCAGCATGTTGGCCTGGCTACTAAGCACCGAGGTTAAGTCTGCTATTTTTATCATTTCTAATGATAACGCTTTCAGTTTCTGCTTGAGTAATTCTGATGAATAATGTGAAAACAAGGAACATCTCTTACATATCTGTGTGTGACCTGTAGGCCAGATGATGAATGGTTCTCTGGTGGTTTCCATTAATGCAGAACGACTTCAACAAAGCAACCTTTATCCTAAACGCCTGCACATCAGCTCTGTGCATTTACAGATGGACACAGATGAGTTTTTCATGACTGTACGCTCGTCACTAACGGTCCGACCGCTTTGTGTGTGTGTGTGTGTGTGTGATAATATGGGCAGACAAGAAGCAGAAAGCATCCTAAATTCAATTAAACCACCTTTTCGTTTGACCAGTTAGGCTAAGTCTCTGAACCATGTGACCTCGGTTCAAATAATGCAAGATGCTGCCCTATTTCTCTTACAAATTCTCTCTAGTTAGAGGAAAATTAAGACATACAGTAGAGAAAGATAGTGAAATGTCTCTTTTGGTGTGTTTGGGAACATTTCTAAGCCAGAAAAAAAATTGCTGTCACTCTAGCATGCAATGACAAATGGTTTCTAAATGTCTTCTGGTTACATAAGAGGCGAAAATAAAATAAAGCTTGTTTTTATATGAAGTTTTGAACAGACAGATGTTATTGGGGAGGGGCAACCTAACGATAAGCAACATTATAAACATGGGGGATCTAAAAATACAAGTAGCTGTATGGGAAACACATCCATAGACCAAATGTTTGGGTGATGATGGTGCTGCTAATGCTTGACCACTGGTCGAGGTGAATCTTATTTACACTGAAACGCTTGATTTCATCTGCCACTCAGACAGGAAGTCTTCCTCAGAAGCACTCTGACAGTCTGGGAGTCAAGGAGCCAATCAAAATAAAGCCAAATCCCATGAGCGCCCTCACCGGAGCATTGCCATGGTCAAGTACAACCGGAAGTAGATGTGTGTGTGTGTGTGTGTGTATGGGTGTACTTTGTGATCCACATAAGGCTGAGTGCAGCCGGAAGCAGTGCACTTGGGTGCCTGGTGTAGGAGTATTGTTACTGACATGAGAAAACCCTGCAGCCTGAAAGACTCAGAGATCAGCTATTCTCGCCTGAACGGTGATGTGTCAGAATGTAAGAGGCGTCAGTGATCACAAAATGAGCGCCGCCCACAACTTCAGGACCTGACCGTAGAGTAAATCCAACTCTGGCTTTATGTAATTTGATGTTTATGCAATGAAAAGGACTGAATTGCACTGAGATGGATGGCAGCGGTGCAGTGGCAGCTGAGGGGGCGGGAATGTTGAGCACCCACCTTGCCTTAATTACCATATTTCAAAGGAAATTAGACTGCTGGAGGGCACACAGTATACATATATTTAGAGTATATTCTAAACATTTGGATAAAGAGATGAGGTATTTTTTTTCATACACACAGAGTAAACAGTGTCCACGGCCTGAATTTTGCTTTGTTTTAACCCTGCCAGTGTTTAAAATGACCTACATAGGACTGAAAGACTGCACACAAGCAGAGCGGGACTCCTGTCGTTACATGAAAACTTAATTTAAAGTTTGTTTTCACTTCAATCCATGAATAATTGTGTGCTAAGGATAAGAGATTTCTCCAACCTGGCAAGCTTGCAAAAATCTTTTTTCAAACTGCATTGGATATCAAGAAACCGCTGTCATCTAGACTTCTTAATTTCTTTAATGCAGTCCTTGTAAATAAAAAAAGTCCTATAAATGACGGCTTTTCCTCCACTGCTGGCTGTGTTAATTGTGTACACAATGCAGCTGAGAGTCAATAACTGTTTACTGATTTGCTGAAAGTCAGGTACAATTTAATGTTAGAGCATTACACTGCCATAAGACCTACGACCAGTGTGATTATTATCAGATAACGGACAGAAAAAGATTGGGGCTGGTTTATAAACACAACACAACATTTAGCATCTACAAAGTGTGATATTTTTTTCTCTCTCTCAAGAGATGGACGAAACCAAAAAAGAGCTAAAAATTATTTTTAAAAAAAGGAATACCACTAGGCTATATGAAAAATATGAATACTTTTTGTCAGCTGAACGTGTAACAAACTTGTTCGCGAACATTTTCACCTAACAACCTTATAAGCCATGTAAGATAAAGATACAGTGGCCTGTATAAGGCTAATAAGAAATAAGTGTTTACAGTTTGCTTCACTGCACACAAGTAGCCAAACAAATAATGCAGCTTTGAGCAAACAAAATTCACCCTTACTAACTTAATCAGCTTTTGTCAGAGCAAATTTAAAGTCGCCATCCACCCGATGCATTCAGATTTCCATGGAGTTGAAATGAATGGCAACCTGAGTGAGTTTGGACAAAAAAAATCAAACGGTAAACGGTGGCATTTTACATTAATGTGCAACAGAGAACAATACTGACTTTATTTTAATCACTATCATCTTTCTAACAATAGAAAAGCTGTTTTTTCAGATGAAAGGTTAAGTCTGTTACAATCTTGACCCCCACCTTGTGACACATTAACCAACATGAAACTTTGCAAAACGCAAAGTAAACTGGTTATAGATCTGTACACTCTCACAAACTCTTGATTTTAGGTCACTGAGACAGACTTACAGCCACACACAATCACATTCCTGGGGGAAACCTTACACCTCCCATAGTTCGGCTCTCCAACAAAAACATTAGCCGCTCCTGGCAGTGGTTGAAAAGAGAGGACTCGACGAACGGGGAGCCAGCCAATCAGGAGCTCCGGAGATTTCGATTTTCCGACTCCTCCGCCGCGATTGGTCCGCGCCGCCCCCCCAGAGGCACCCGCCCCCGTGCAGCGATTGGTCCGTTTTCCCGGCTCTGTGGAAGTCATTTGAATACGCCTCGCTTTGAGGCTCATTACGGCGCTGCTGGTTCAAATTGACTGAAGTGTTTAGCAGCGGAGGCACAAAAGAAGGGAGCGCGGCGCAGACACACCGCAGAGAGGCTTGGGCGAATGTTGCACCCCGCTCGGAGCTCAGAGATTACAAATAATCTGGGACGGTCTCTTCTCTCTGTCCTCTTTTCAACTGTTTCTGCCTGTGAAAGAAACTGTATTCGGACATCGCGCTGCATCACATAAGAGGTAAGCTGGCCAGGGTGTGGATGACGGTGTTATTTATAGAAACAATCAACTTTATTACTGTTGGAATTAGGTTTCACGGTCGGAAAATGTGTTTGACTGGATTATAATCTGGTGATAGATATTTTAAATGAGCGATTGTAGTTGCAAATGTATTTTTTGCAAGTTTTTTTTTTTTTTTTTTCCCATTGCTGTTGGGTGTTTAACATCACCGAGAGTTCTTTAATTATTAACCTTTGGTTTCTATCAAGTCTACAACGGGATTCATTTCCTTAAATGAGATGTCAGTGGTTTAAAAATCACGATAAATGATAGCTTTTATTTTGAAAAAATAAAAATAAAATAAATAAAAAAAAAACAATGCTAACCTGATCCTCGCTGATGTCTAATTTCTTCCTCATAGCTACTTTTGTTGTTGTTGTTGTTGTTGTTGTTGTTATTGTTGTTATTTACCGTCACATGTGAGTTTATAATTAGACCGGCTGTCAGACACAAACGTTACTCATGAGCACCTGTGACGGGCTTGTGGTTACACGGCGTGGCTTTTTCACAGTCAGCTTTTACTTTTACTGTAATGACTTAGTCAGAAGCCCATAATGTGGACCAGGCATGGTAGCCTGGTGTGTGCATGTGTGTGTGTGTGTGTGTGTGTAAGAGAGAAAGACAGAGAGAGAATAACAGATTGTGAATGTGTCTTCAGGGAAAAGAAAAGCGACTGCGAGAAAGTGTGTGTTCTTCTCGCCAAACAGACTTTAAACAGCTTTATTCCCTTCACACCTCTATAATAAACCAATGGGCTCTTCACTTGCTGAACCGCCTCAGTTTTCCCTCACTGTGCAAGCTGACAGCGTGAGGAGCGCAGGCGACACTGGGGGCTTCAAATCGCCTAAAAAAACCCCCCAATCAAATGCAGTTATTTTCCAACTTTAATCTTAATATAAAAAGCTTCTGTTGCACTGTGAGTTAATGGTGTGTAAGTTTACTAACAGAAAATGTGTGTGAGAGAGAGCTTTGGTTTGTTATATCCCAGCAGCGGAGGAGATAATGTGTCTTTATCCTTCCTGACTCTAGGTTAATACTGTACTAGCCTACAGATCATACAGGGACAGGTGTGTGTATGTGTGTCAGCTTGTGTGCACCTAAAACTCTGTGTGTGTGTGTGTGTGTGTAGAGCCTACAAACAAAGAAATGCACGCTTGAATGCGGTGTGTGTAGGAATAAAAGATGAAAAACAGGCTCAGCAGTGGGTGAATTGTGCTCCTCTATCTGAGAGGCCAATCTGAGCGTGGTGTCTGTATCCGGCTCTGTTTGCCGTCTATCAGATTTAGTTCAGCAGGTGCAGGTTTTTCAACTGGTCAGCGGGTCCCCGCGACTGGTGTTTTGACAGCGGCTGCAGGCCTCGTCTGACCCCGCGCGCTTACTCGAGCGTGAGAGGAGCGGTTTGTGCGACCTCTGAGGGGTTTTTCACTCCCATTTTAGTTGGGCTGGTTTGGTCAGGTGGCGATGACGCATGAGGTCCGGTGGAGACGGTGCAGCGTCTCAGACCTCAAACATGGGAACTGTGGACTGAGCAGTTTCCGATTAAACAGCTCAATCCAAGGGGTTATTTTGTTCTAGTTGGCTGTGTCATCATATGTTGGATTTCCTTTTGGTCCAAAGTTGTCTTAGAATGTCTTGCTTCATTTTACCAACAGTTCAGATCTCCAAAAATACTTAAAGTGAAAGCAGACGACTTTTTTGGCAAAACTTTGTCATAATGATGTGTAACCTGATTAAACGGTGTAACAGTGGTTAAAAAATGACGCTCTTCGATGATGAATTGGTCTCCAATAAGTTCTGTTTTTACCGAGATATGTTCTTTGGTTTTGCAGGTTTTGCGGCAAAATGTAAAATCAGTTACTTACTTTGTACTCTGTCCTAATTCACCGGTCTATGCTGCACTTCTTAGCGACAGGTGACGTCGGTACGAGCTGATTGGCTCACCCTGCTCTGACCCGCTTCTGCCAGCAACAGGGTGCCTGCAAGCCACAGGGTCAGTCGGCTCAAATTGACTCTGGGAGGAATTTTATTGGAATTTCGGTTGCAACTTTTCCTGCAACCGTTTGGTCTCAGTTCAAACTGGACTTAAAAGAGAGAGCGACGGCAAACAAAGCAAAGCTCGATGCCGCAGCAAACGGCTGCAGCGGATTTGCTTCCCAGCGAGTCTCACGCTACAGCTAATGTTAGCTTGCTAGCTCGTTTGCGGTAGTTATCTACTGCAAATTTAATTTTGGCTTATATAATATATAGCCTATATATTTATATAAGCACAGGCTTTCCTGCATAGAAAAATTTAAAGCTTCTTTGTCAAATTCTGTGCGACGTTCACCCAAAATTGTTTTTTTTCCGCAATAATAAAACAGCTGCACCTAAATGCACCTCTCCCAACTGTGATTTCACCAGCAGAATCAATGCAGCTGAATAAGTTAAAGGTAACATGAGGGGATGACGGACTGGAAACGATGTATCACGCAGCTTATCGAAACCGTTATTTATTGCAGCACAGGACAGGTCAGAGTAAACAAGGAGGTTTGGAGAGTAAGTCCGGTCTGATCAAAAGGTCACGTTTGAGGCACTCTTCACAGCATTAACACCGGACTGTCCCCGCTCCATCAATGTGGCGTTACAGATTCATCTTGTTTGGCTTAAATGACTCTCTGAAGTCAAATATAGTCGGGTCTCCTCTCACGGGAAGTAAGGAATCAAAACTTGGCAGTGAAAACGGCAGTGAGTGAGAGTCCCTCTTTCCAGGGAAAGATGGACTTAATAAAATGAGACCACTCTCCTTCCTTTGCTTGTTTTTCTTTGGTGTAAGTGCTTTGTGCGTGTCACTCAACTCCTCTTAGAGTCCTCTGTATGGCGGTGTGCTGTTTTATTGTTTAGCAAGTACTGTTGACAAAACCATAAGGAAATGATGAGCTCAGCCTGGACTTTAACCTTGTTTGTCATCAGGAATAAGGCTGGCCAAAGGGTTTTCCCATCACACTGCTTACCTGCTGCAACATATTGGTGTCAAAGTACATCAATAGACTACTGCATCGCAATGGCCTTTAACTCTGATGAATTGCTTTACACGTCCTGTTATCAGGTGCTTTTCTCTTGCGCCATCTGCCCACAGTGTGTAAACCGACATGCTGAACCTTGCACAAGCGTGTGCTTTGGTTCGGCGGCGCAAATGGGACACGTAGTAGACGCTCCATCGGAATTCATTGCTTTCGAACTGGCCAATAAAGACAGAATATTCCAAACCTGAACAATTTGCTTTACTTGAGATGTCTTCACAGCGACGTTAAATAATTTCACGGCAACTTGACTGTTTACGGATATGAATAATTTTTTTTTTTTTTTCTAGAAGCCTCATTGGCAAACACATCTTCTTTTGTTCCCTTCAGCTCCTGTTGTGTTTAAGCATTAGGGGGTTTCAGCACTGACTATTATTAGTCATTGCGTACGTACGAACGTACGTACAATGCATGATCCAACTGCCAAGTTTAATAGCCCACAGTGTGCTGTGAAGGTATTCCCTCTTGCACTGTATGAGAGCTGCTGCTGCCCTTGAGCCATGTGCATTCATATCTGCTTTGTCAACACCAAGCTGCGATATTCCACTTCATCAAAGCCACCAAGAAAAGTTCCCGTACCTTAATCGCCCTTGGCAAACAAAAGTGGTGCCCTTATGGTGCGTTACCTCACATTCAATGATGCCTGCCAAGGTTTAAACAGAACTCACACCTTGCAGAAGAATGAGAAAGGCGGCTTGACTGGTTTGACTGATGTGAAAATGATCCCAGCCTGAGTTCGCGCAGAGCCCGGGCGTCACACGGCCCGGCAGTGGCAAGCCGAGTGTGTGAAAGCTGCTGTGTGTCTGATCTGCTGTGATCTGCTCTGATCTTCTCCTGGGGGTCTTTGTATGGCTGTTAATGCCATGACAGGATAGATAATACCTCTATTGTTGAAGACCTCCCCCTCGTTCTCCCCCGCCTGTTAGAACTGGCCTCGGCATAGCTGGGTGCACCTTTTTAAAACCAAATTATGTGCGTTGGGGAAAAAATAAAATGTCTGCCATTTGGGTTGTTTTCATCCTGCGGAATAAACTGAAGTGCAGTCGGTCTTAAAGTCCACATGAAATGAAAAATGTCTTTTTAATCCTTTAAGATCACATCCCTGGTCATGTTGTTCACTTGCTAAACTATGTTAGCCAAAAAAGTTAAAAAAAATTTTTGTTTGTTTTCGTTGTCGCTTATCAGAATTCAGTCACATTTTCTTCCTGTTTAAAATAAACGTCATGTGACTTTCATCATCTTGCCCGGAGCATTTTCAGCCAGTAGTAGTTGTATCATTGCAGGCTAACGTAAGGCTAAAGTGTGTTTAATATTCAAAAGACGAGAGTCCGTCGACAGTGTCTTAAGACAAAAATGACGCGGAAAAGACTTAAGAATGTGTCGTCCGACAGCGTCTTGCACCTGTCAAAACTTGGAATGTTGTGGACGTTGTTTTGACTTGTCTCACATTTTGATTGGCTGGCTGGGCCGAGCGTTCTTTTGTTGCAACAGAGGTGAAACGGCGCTCTAATTGCTGAGGAGAAAAAAATAGGCTCGCAAAAACATGGCTTTGAGGAGAAATCGGCGCTACGAGCTGTAGTGATGACCCAGATGCCAGGATCCGTAGCGCCACAGCCCGTCTCTGAAAAACTCCAACAGGATCACTGTGGGAGTTTTGTTGTTGGATATAGGGTGTAATCCATCAAAATGATTTTCAGACATCCTAAAATACTGGAAGTGCTGCCTCTTGTCCATCTCCCCTATTTGATTAACCAACACATAATTCCCTTGTTCCTCTCTTCTTCGCTTTATTGGGCGCACAGACCACAGTCTTCTCCTCCGTCTTCTCCTCCTCAAATATAAAATCTTGTTCTTGCTCAGCCAAATCCATTGTCTCAGAGAAACCTGCCATTTTACCACTGGTTTGGGCTGGGCTGTGGCCTACAGAGAAGCACTTGGTTGGTTACCATGGAGACCACAGCTTGCGTCACAGACGGCGTCCGACACTTGGTTTACGCTTAAGCGCATTTGTGTCGTCCGACACTTTTCTTAAGACAACTGCCGACCCTCGTCTTTCGACATTGGCCTCTAACTCTGTATCGCTCATTGTGTTTATTTTAATCCTTCATGTTTCACTTGATAATATTCCAATAAAATCCCTCCCGAACATTTTTGTCCTGCCTGTATACTGGAAAGACGAAAGGATACGGAAGTTCAATGCTCTGGAAATGCAGCATCAGGTGGACTTTAAGATAGCAGTGCTCCTGTTTTTTTTGTTTTTTTTTTTTTTTACAGGGAAGAAGGAAGCTTATCCACCTGCAAAACACCAGCACTTTATATTAATCAATTATTCCTTATTAGGGCCTAAAAACCTCGAAAGTTTTTACATTTTTTTTAAACATTAATAAAACACTAAGTATATTCATTACTCCTTTAAACCATCTGGTCTCTTAAAAGTGGTTTGGACAAATGTCACTGATTTTTATATCCATTAGCAGATAATTTTTGCCTGCAGCTCCATCAAAATTCAATCATTTTTAACCTTTGATGAATCAGGATATGACATTTTTGGCACCGCACGAAACAGCCCGTGCCATTTTTCAACACCGGAGATACTGTCTACCTTGTCAAAATGATGCTATTCAAAGGGAAAGTGCGTTGTGTATCTTCAAAGTTCAGCACAGGAGCAAACACAGCGCACATGAAACTGTATTCTTGTGGTTGTGTTGGTAAAATGTTCGAGCAAAACTCCACATTTGTGCCTCGTCCTGTATTTTTATTCCCACATCAGACCTCTTCGTAAGGCTGCAATCTTTGAGAAGTTTACAAACAAGACGTTTTAAACAATGCTTTCAATATGAAATTATTCTCCCAACGTCATTATTAAGTCATCCGTAGAGAGCCTACCCTATGATTTAGAGCCAGTAAAAATTTCAGGGCTGCAGCATGGAAACCGCAAAATCTCCAAAGGGTCAACTTCTTGGGAAGCCAGTCTGGAAAAAACCGAGACTGGTTTTTAAAATTCTTCGATGTTGTGTAGGGTCACCTTTTGATGCGAACACAAGTTTGGAGACAGGGAAACGCGCTCTAAACTGGAGTAAATATCCCTCAGTGGATCCTTATCGGAACTTGGCCAGCAGGGCCGCGCTGGTCCAGTTTAAGTATTGTAACTTTAGGAAGGTAAAGCCGCTGTAATCTTTTAACCGAGTTAGGAGCAAAACAGCAGGCGGAGATCACAGAGTGCAGAAGACGGGCTGGCACTGGACCGGCTTTACGCTGGCATGACGCCAGGCGCTGTGGTATACAGGAGTGTGTGTGTGTGTGTGTGTGTGTTGCTCAAGCCATCATTTGTTTATGTGTGACATGTGTGTGTGTGTGTTTGGATTATACCGGCGTGAGGCAAGGCGCCATGGTGGACAAGGGTGTGTTTGTGTGTGTGTGAGATGTTGGCTCAGGCAGACACTCCTCTGTAGGCGCTGCGATGACAAACAAAAGTCTGCTGGATTCCTGCAGGGTTTTGTTTTCTGGCACAGTGTATATGCATGTGTATACGTCGCTGTGTGGGGTTAGTGTGTTAGTGTGTGTGTGTGTGTGTGTGTGGAGGGGGGGGGCTTGCTTTACGCTGGCATGTGGTTCCTAGACAGACTACAGTAGCAGGATAAAGATGGCTCCAGAGTTAAAGCACGCCTTGGTGGTGATCTGGGATCAGCTTTCCTACCTCAGATCCAATTATCTACACCATTACGACCAAAAAAAAAAATCATTGCTGTCTCGAGATCATCCATCTGTCGGCCAATTTTTTTTTTTTTTTTTCCCCTACGCAGCCCTGATGTTCAAAAAAATGAGTTCAGGCATGGGACAAAATAAGACGAGCAGGAGAGAGTGGAAAAAAAAAAGCCAATTTGTTGAAAAAATGTTTTAGCAGCAAATAAGTTTGAGGGAAAGTGGATTTTACAAGGAGCTACCTGCATATATCAACAATTCAAAGCCAAAACAGCAAACAGCAGAGGGGTGATATTATGTGATTAAGTGTAATTACTTTCACAGACACGTCTAAGTCTCGGCTTTGCGTGATCGGGTTGCTCAAACATATATTTTCACAACATGCAAACGCAGCAGAAAACATTCCCAGGGAGGGAGGGGGAGGGCTGTGTTGCAGAGTGACAGCGAATACATGGAGGAATGATTTGGATCCAGATAAATTAGCATGACTTCTTTTATGGACACAAAGATGATCCGTCCCGAGCAGCATTTTTACTGCAGCGTACACGGAGAGAATCTGTCCTAACCATACAGCGTGCAAACCGTTGCACGTTTTAATCAACAAAATGAATGTGCAAGTTCCAGCTTCTCTAATCTGTGGAATTTATGGAGAGTAAAATTGGGCCTGACTGATATGTGATTACTGGGACTGATGCTGATATCAGATTCTGGGAGCAAGATAATTCTGATTTTGATATATCGGCTAAATGTGGTTATCAAGTACTCGTGACAAAGATATGTAATGGAGGCAGGATGTCTTACATTTGAAAAAACTTTATTCCAAACATCAGTGTACTAAACGGTAAACACTTATTAGGCCTAGTTGTTAAATAACAGGTCACTCTGCTGAACAAACTATGCAATTAAACCATTAAATCGCTAATCAAGTTTTTTCTCTGGCCTTAGAACACTGTTTTAATATAGGCATATATCAAAAAACATACGCTGATACTGACATATCAGCAATCGACCAATATTGTGCGGTGATATCGGCAAACTGTGAAATAAATTTGGGTCACAAAAGCGATACGAATACGTTACCTTGAGTTGATTCTTTCAGGGATCAGCCGTAGGTCTTCACTCACACCTGCTGAAGGGTTGGGTGCTATGGCGAAATGCACTACGAGTGTGAGACAATGTGACTTTGTCCACACTTGCTTATTTCTTGATCCATTTAACTTCTGTGGGTGTTTTTAGGTCAGTACTTCCCAGAGGGATTGCAAAATGCATCTGAGGGCTCACGAGATGATTAATGGGAAAGGAAAGAACCGAAAGCATATTCTGCTGCACGACACAAGTTCCAAGTTTTCCATAATTATTGTGATTTTCTCATGAAATGAAATGGATTCTGTTATCCCTTCAGGCTGCCAAAAACTATTCAAGTCCACCCCAAGAACATTTTGTATTTTGTATTAAACATGGCAAGAGGACTCAAGTTTTTTTTGTTTTTTTTTTTCTGAAGGAGATGAAATGCAAAAAGTTTGGGACACTGTAGATTACTTTATCAAAATTCAAGATTTATATAACTAATCATTTTACAACACAAGGTTGTACAACGTAACGTAGCTTTAAGTGCATCTAAAAACAGGACATTGTGTGAGTGTATTATTGAAAAACTAGTAAGTTAATGAAAATGAAACTTTTTTAAATGGGTTAAGAAATGTCTCAGTTTGGAGGTACAACCTTCATATATGGGTTCATAAATTATTTTGTCATCTTTGTGATAGTATAAGTTAAAGTATCAGGCGTTACAGTAGGTAAATAAAATCTCTGTTGATTTAGAAAAATGTATTATTTCATGATGTAAATTGACATTATCCTAAACTGACTTATGCCACGACTCAGGGGACTTGTTCCTTATTTCCCATTCCTAATCTTTTTCTTGTGTCCTTTCTCCAGGTCGTCATGCCTCCCACCACGCCGTATGCCGGAAAATTCAACGCTTACAGCAACAACAACAACCATCCTCAGCCTCACAGCCCGTACCGCAATGGCGCCGCCCCAAAGCCCTCTAAGGAAAACATCTACAATGGTGCCTACTCTCCTACAGAAAACCCCTACGACATACCGCAGCCTCACAGCTCCTATCGCAGCTCGTCTGTCTCCTCTGCCTCGACGAAGGAGCGTCATTACAGCAGCAGCTGTGCGGTGTCGGAGAACCCGTACTCCTCGCCGCAGCCCCACAGCCCTCGGCAGCACAGCACTTCCTGTCCTGGACGTGCATACCGCCACACCAGCACCGGCAGTGAGCCGTGCCGTAGCAACTCTGTGACAGCGAAAGGTCGTCCTTACGGACACGGCGTCGTCGCTAGCTATGGGGAGATGTGTTACCATGACAACAGTTTGGTTTCGGCATCCCTTGAGGCGCTGATCCAGCACCTGGTGCCCACAGTCAACTACTATCCCGATGTAAGCACCAGTGAACCTCTCTGTAACGTTTTAGTTTCGGTGGCAGTAAAAACAGGGTTCGCGTTAGTTTTTCTCGTCATGTGGTTTTCTTAAGAGCGTTTTTGTTTTTCTCATCGTCAGAGGTCGTATGTGTTCACCTTCCTGCTGAGTTCACGCCTCTTCCTGCACCCGTACGAGCTCATGACGAGGGTTTGTCACCTGTGTGTGGAGCAGCAGCGGTCAGGAGACGCCCTGCTGGACAAGGTGGGCGGATTACACACACATTCACACATACACATACACAAACAAGTGTAAGTATTCACTCTCTCTCCCACACAGATCACACCCACTCTGACACAGTTACACTCACTCGCAGACTCATACACACAACCTCTGTAGTTCTTTTTTGGGAGAAAATATGCATCAGCTACTTCAAGCAAACAAATTCCAGACAATGGAGGGTTCACACTGACACAGTGGGAATAAAAATGAAGGAAACATTAAATTCAAACAATAATAGCAGCATATTTAGTTAGACACAGACCATAGTGGCTACATATGTGCTGTTCTAGAAGTTAAGGGCTTTAGGTTTAATATTTCTCAATAGATTTACTTTCATAAGTGTTATCAGATATGTCATGTTTCCTTCAGTGACACTTGACATGCCGTGTGACGTCTTTCAGATCCGTTTCCGTGACGTGGCGCCTAAGCTGGTGCAGCTGCTGACTGAGTGGACGGAGACGTTTCCGTACGACTTCAGGGACGAGAGAATGATGCGGTGCCTCAAGGAAATGACGCACCACGTGGCCAGAGGGGATGAGGTCAGTGTCAAATCTGCTGGAGTTGTAGTTGTAGTTAGCCTGCATGGAACACAGCAGGTTACGATTCTAATTTTGAAGATCCCATCCGAAATGAATCAAACTGAGAACACTTGCCCTGCTGATCACTTGCCCAAATCTGCATGCCCACATCCCAGCCAAATATGGCTGCCTTAGTTCAGCCAGAACTGGTTCACATTTGGTGCAAAGGTGGCAGCCATCACACCCATTTTATAGTTTTTAGCCAAAAATGCAAATTTCTTGATATCCCCCCCAACTAAACCAATGACATTACCTTTGGCCTGTGATTTGTGTTTAGCACTATTAGCAACTGACAGCCTGCTAACACATGCAAACAGCTTGACTGTTAAACTTCAGTCAGTTAGCACTTTCGCTGTGAGCGTGTTAGCCTGCCGATGTTAGCATGTTAGCCTGCAATGCCTCACAAAACTGCCGGCGTGGCTGCAGATTCTTTATCTTAATGTTTAGGCTTAGGGATGTGCGGTAAGATGATACTGGACCGTGAACGATTAGAATGTGTCCACGATCCGCTGTTACTCAGAGATCGTTTACATCAGTGCACATTCTATCTGTTGCAGTTCTAGGCTTGGACACGCAGCACATTATTGTTTTCTCAACCAAATCACATTATTTGATGCTCCGTTCTGCTCCATGCCTCCCATAGATACACAAATATAAACTGAACACAGCAGACATGTGGCACCTTTATGTCTCCCCTTTCAGGAAGTAACATTAGTCTTCTGAAACAAAACAAAGAAACCATAAATGAGTCGGAGTCCGCTTGTGTTGGCCAGTTCAGGCGAGGGTGGACTTGCCATTTTCTATCATTAATTGCGGCTGATGTAACTATTTTTGCTGCACTGTATCAGTTTTGAAGGTCCTAGACAGGCTGGAAAACTTAAGGACATCGTGTACGGATTCATAAAATCATCCACTGGTCAGTTAAGTTACACACAGCGACAGCGTTAGCCAGTAACGTTAGTTTCAGGAGGAGGGGAGGGGCTTTCCATTTCTTGTCATTACTGTGTAATTATCATTCTGCTCTGTATCAGCTGTGGAAGTCCCGGAAACGTTGGAAAACTTAACGGCATCGCGTCTGTGTTCATAAAATAATCCCGCCATGTCTTACTCGACGTCCAGACGTCAGAACATTCGGGCCACTGGACGTCAGTGACGTCGGGTGTATGTCAACACCGATTGGCTGTCGCGACGCAGCGTCACAAAAATTCTCCTGAACAGTTCAATATTTTTTTATTTTAATTTGTTTGCTTTTGCAGAGCCTGCAGTTAGTTTACAAAACACATTTACTCCTCATGTAATTCATAGAATTTAGTCTTTCATAAATCAAAACAAAATCATTTTGAAGAACCAAGAACCAAACATCATCCAACCACTTGTTTGTAAACAAAACTGTTGGCCCTGGATTTGCTGTAACTTGTTAAACGGTCTCAACTAATATGAAAAACTAAAGAATTGTGATAAAATGGAGATTTTGATCCTGCCATGAAAAAATTGGGATGTGATACTTTTGCCATATCGTCCAGCCCTATTTAGGCTCAATTCCCACAAAAAATCTGAAAACGAATCTGAACGTCGAGCTGGTTAATGACGGAAATCTGAACCTCATCAGCAAAACTCTTTACATTTATGATGTTGTTGTGATTCCTCTGGTCTTAGTCAAGTGAAAGTCTCATGTTCCTGTGTTGAGTGTAACGTCTAATGATGTGCATCATGTCTGTGTCATGTTTCCAGTACTCCTGGCGAGCCATGCAGCAGATGACTCAGCGGCTGATCAAACGCCTCTCTGCCCTCGGCCAGTATGAGGAGGCCGTCGCTGCGCTCAACGCCGTGGCGATGGAGAGGCCCGCTTCCTTGAAGAGCAAACAGGCCTCGGGTCAGCGAAACGACGTCATGAGCATCTGTGACGACCCCTTCATCATCGCCCAGCAGCTCACACACATCGAACTGGTAAGACGTTAGACGGGTGAAGATTTAGGACTCTCATTTACGTAGAAATGTAATGAACCTTGTTCTAACGTTTTTATGTCTTATGGTTACTACTTCAGAGGCGTGTTATTTACTCATTTAAATGTAGTTTATTACACTGAGGGTGTAAAAGTTGTGTTTAAGAAATCTTATTCACGGACTTAATTTAAATGTTTAACATAAAAGCGTCTTGTTTGTTGAGTTGTTGAGTTCTTGTTTTATGATTACGTCTTGTTTTTATTGTTTACCCATAAAACTCTTTGCGTTGTGGTTTATAGTTTTTAATACTGTCATTTGACATAAAGGTGTTTTCAGCTGAGCTGTTTTCTCTTGATCTTTAAACCAATTTTCTGGGCAGATGTTTTAGCAGCTGTCAGTCCCTTTTATTAAACGAATAGCTCGTCGTCTGCAGCTTTGACACACTGAGTTGGCAGTTTAATCTTCATGTCCTTTGTTCTAAATTATCTCCTTTCTCTCCCTCTCTGTGTTTTACATCATTATTTCCTTTTATTCACTGCCCTATTCTTTAGGTCATGAAATAAATTGTCCCGATTGTTTTTTCTCTGTTTTCTTCCTTCAGGACAGACTGAGTTTTATCGGTCCTGAGGAGTTCATCCAGACGTTCGCCATGAAGGATCCTCTGGAGAACCATAAGGTGCGAATGAGTTTTAATGAACAAACGCAGTGTATTAGCGCTCTTTCCAGTTCTTCCTGCTTCTCACAATGTTTTCCAATCACCCATTTACGGACTTTAGGTTTAGTCAATACCTCTTAACCTCAGAACTTGGTAGTTTTCTTTTGCCTTTTAGTATTTCACTGCTGATTTAAAAGTATTTGTTAATTATCGAGTCAGGCTTTCTACCCGATTCAATGAATGATTTCACAAAATGATTCAGTCAGCCTGACTCATTCCAGTTAGAACGAGCAGATTTGGTGAATGTAACAGCTACGACAAGCTGCACATAGTTTTTTCTGCTTCTTAAGACTAAAGCAACCCAGCCTGTTTATTATTATCAGCATCAAAGGACTGATAGAAAATCCCCAGACTGAAGTCATTTGAAGTCAGTCCATATTATTTTTGATACGGAGTCTTTGTTTGGGTTCTGCTTTGAGTTTAATTTGTGGTCTGCGTTAGTTTGAGTGAATTTGCTTTAGAAGCCACATGAAAGATCCTACTGACAGATTTGGGGAATTTGAGCAGCTCTCTCATTTTTTAATGTGGCTTTTGAAAATGCATCAAACACAGTAAGAAAGAGCAGTTTTACGTACGTCTAAGTGTATCTAAAGGGCTCTCTCTCTCTCTCCCTCTCTCCGCTAAGTGGGCCTGTGAGTCAGCTGAAGGGTCGTTTTCAATCAGCGCTGCTGAGACCGAGCTTTCAGCCGCTGTCGCTGACCGCGCTGCATCTCCCTCACCGGCGCTGCGCCACTTATATAAGATCCACTTTGTGTAAAAGAGCGGTTGAGTCAGCTTAAGGGGTCCTGAAGTGTAGAGGGGAAGTTTGGAGTGGAGTGGGCTGCCGGTGTTGTGTAAGCATTTAATAGAGCCATGAATCTCCTGGATTGCATCACCGCGGCCAAGTCAAAGTTATTTATACAGGGCTTTTATACTGTTTATTTATATAAAAGGGCCTCGGGCAAACAAGTTCACCTCTTAGTGTCTCATGGATAACTGAAAGCAGATGTAAATGTGATGGAAATAACAACAGACGCGTCACAAACTGCAGGTGAACAGGTTGTGTAGGCGTGAAGTCTGTCAGGATCCATTTGCAAAGGAAATGACAGAGTGGCAGCGGTCTGTTTCTGCTTATTTCTTTTGTATTTATGCAACTATTTATTAGATACTCTACAGAAAACTGTGATGCAGATTTCATAGTGCTAAAAATAAGTATTGTCTGATTTTGTTCAATACAATGTGCCCAAAATGCCAGAAAACATACTCCTGACGAAAATCGAAGTGTTGTGTTCGAATCCGCTCCCTATCGCAGAAATAGTGCAACATGTGCAACATTTTGTAGTGGTGTTCGAATTCTCAGTGGTCAGTTTAATTCACTATATAGTACACTATTGAATACCCACAATGCACAGCATATTTCAGTGTACACAATATGTACCCTACGTTTTACTCCCTCGTACCACAATGCAATGCGGTCGTGTCTTTCGAAAGGAAAGAGGAAGCAGCCAGAGAGCCAGCAGGGTTTGCTAACGTCAGTTAGCATGCTAGCTAGTAGAGGTTGGTCAGTGATACAACCAAAGATGTCTTTATGAACGCCTGAAGACAAGTTTGCCTTCACCTCTGTCCATGACAAGAAGCTAAAGCTTTACCCAAAGTAGCAAAACATTAAGAGGACTTAAATTCTAACACCTTTAGCTACCGATAGCTAATTAGCCATTAGCCCGCGAGTTTGTCAACTAGCAGTTATTGCAAACTATTACAGCTTGTGATCAGGTCTGATACGGACACAGGACCAAAACAAACAAACATCCACATCATGGAACTTTAACCAGTTTTTTGGGGGGATTTAACTTTAAAAAAACTACCATGCAACATCAGCACAACACCCGTACATTCCAATGCTGTATCACACATATCCAGCGCATCTACTGACACAATAATGCTTAGAAAATTGTAGCGCAGTGTCCGAAATCTCATGCGGTCATTCCCTTAATAGTTAATAGTTATATATAGTTAATATATAATAAACGCTACATAGGGAAGAGTAAGTGAGTGAACTATTTCAAACACAGCTAAGCTGTGTTGCAGGCAATCTTGTGTGAAGTGGTGTAGAGTGGTTTTAAAAGAGAAAGCGACAACAAACGACATAAAACGCGCGCTGAGGCAAAAACAGAAAGGGGAGGTTGCAGCGGAGTTGCTTCCCTACGAGTCTCACGCTACAGCTTGTTTAATTTCCAGATGTTGCTTACCTCAGCTTAAAGCGAAAAACAATGAAATACTTGAAGAAATGTGATACAGAATTACTGATTCTAAACACTAAAGATGTATCTTTCGCTCTGTGGACTTTCGTGTGTATTGATGCTTTCTTTTCCCTTGTTTTTTTTTTTTTTTGTTAGGGTTTCTTCCGGAAGCGTAAAACCAGCAACCTGGAGGCCTACGTCAGCTGGTTCAACAGACTGAGTTACCTGGTGGCCACTGAGATATGCATGGTACGTTCTGCTAAAGGAACAGACAGATTGCTTTAGACACAACAGAGCATTTTTTAAGTTGCTGTGAGGTTTCAGTTTCTCTTTTCATCCATGCTTCACTCTGAAACACGCAGCTGCAGTCAGCCACACGGGGTTCGATATGAATAATTTTGGACTGAGGAACAACTTCACAATGCTTAACAAAACATCTGTGAAAACCATCTCAAACTTCTTCTCCATCATGAACAATATCTCGTTTCTACTTATGTGCTCATTATGCTACAAAAACATGTTTTCACAAAAGTTCTAGAGGTTAAAATTGCACATATAGTTTATTTCTGAGGAGTCTTTGATTCACTCGCGGCTGCGTTCTCTCATCAGCCAGTGAAGAAGAAACACCGAGCGCGGATCATTGAGTTCTTCATCGACGTGGCTCAGGAGTGTTTCAACATCGGCAACTTCAACTCCCTCATGGCCATCATCAGTGAGTTTTGGACAGAAAAAAAAAAAAATCATGCAGAGATCCACTTTTCATCAACAATTAAGAGCACACCCACACACTGTTGGAATGGCAGGGAAAGAAGTGCAGAGTCACCACGGTGCTTAAACCCGAGCCAGCGCACATTAGGAAAGTAGAATCCTGCAGCATCTCACACAGATCACACACTGGGAAAAGTGACTTAGTATTTCTGAAAGGATTTTAATGCCTTCCACTTAAATCGGCTGTTAACATTATTATTTAATTCACAAACCACTTTGTCACAGCTTTTTTTTGAAGTAGAAGACAGTTCAGTTCTTGCTTCCTCCATTTCTTTGTCCAGCCAATAATCAAATTCAACAAAGTCAACAACCAGAGTGCCAGCTGGAATTAAGTTTGACACTTCACAGTTCACGGAAGTACAAATTGAGTTAGTGGGAGGCTTGAAGCTGTTCAGCTGGCTACATTTCTTAGATCTGCCTCTGTAAACACTCTGTGTGCTCACACTTTCTCTGCCTTTCAGCTGGAATGAACATGAGTCCTGTTGCCAGACTGAAGAAAACCTGGAGTAAAGTCAACACCGACAAGTTTGAAATCCTGGAGGTGAGAAAACCTGCACGCGTCAGTGTTTCAGGTGTTCGTGTGCACCAGTAGAATGGAGATATTATTTTGTAATGTGCATGTACTTTTGTGTCTGATCATTGTTCCTGTCTGACCTCTCAGCACCAGATGGACCCGTCCAGTAACTTCAGCAACTATCGCACTGCGCTTCGTGGCGCCACCCAGAGGTCAGAGACTGCACACAGCAGCCAGGAGAAGGTACAGTGACACACACAGCTCCCTTTTGGAGAAAAAAAAAAAAAGAGCCAAATGAAAAAAAACGTCTAAAATGTTGCCTCTTTTCTGCAGATTGTGATTCCTTTCTTCAGTCTCCTCATTAAAGACATCTACTTCCTGAATGAGGGCTGCGCCAGCAGGCTGCCCAACGGACACATAAACTTTGAGGTCAGCTGACAATTCCAGGGATTTGTTTTTAAATTACAAGTTCAGTCTGAGTGGATCAGTTCGAGATCTGTGGCTTTAAATATTGACAAAACAGCCTCATAAATCATACACTGTGAAATTTAGGGGCGGCTATAAAACAATAATTTAGGATTTAAGAAGAGACTTTCATGTCTGATGTAACGACTCCCCCCTGTGGCTAAAAAGAGTATCACAGTTTCCCTCTTTCCCTTTCATCTTCCCTCTCTGGTCCATTTCCTGGATGTGCATAAGCCAACCAGGGTCCCGTTTCCCCAGGGAGGTTCAATGTACTCCGAGTTTCTGGTTCCAGAAAAGCTGATTTGAGTTAGTTCAGTTAACTTTGAGTAAGTTCACTCTAAGTTACGCGCGTGCACCACGACTATAAAAAGCCAACATTATTGGAGCACTACAACAATTCACCATGGCAACGGTGGACAAAAAGAGTTCCGCCTACCTTTCTCTGGTGGAATTAAAAATCTGAATGTGCGCATACGGCGATCATGAACATATTTTTAGAAGGAGGAAAAAAAAGAGTAACATGGCTGCAGCACAAAGGAGAGAGAATCGGCGTGGGAGAAAATTGCTGTTTGAGTAAATGCACCAGCCTACGTGTGAATGTAGTATATTTATTTAATATTGAATCACACTTAGAGGCTAATATTACAGGTGAAAACTGAATCATATTTAACCTAAAATTAATTTTCATGTAAGATATATCCCACAGGTGAAAAGCGGACTTGGAAGTGTTCAAACGAAATATAAGAACAGAGTTTAAACGGCTAAGGCTCAAGTGTGACAGGCTCATGGTGGTACCTCACTTTAATCATATTTATTAACAACAACAACAACAACAAACAAAAACAGTCAGAGGATATTTCAATGAGCAGCTTTATTCGCAACTTGTCCACACACACATATCCTCTCGCCTTTATCCTGTTTAGGTAATTAATTAGGCCTGAATAAATTAACATTTGAGCGATGTCAAACGTATAAGATTATGCAGATATTAAACTGTAAAGAGAAGGTTGTCATCTGGAAACACTGAGTCTCAAAAATCTTTGCCGACACTGCATTTGTGTTAAGCCCTGCGCAGTGACTTGGCCTCTTCATCTATAAAATCCTCGACAAAAGGACTCAGCATGTTCAACACAAAAGTGCCTTTTATATGGTGTGACTAACAGGCTATTTAAACCAACCAGGACTTTTTGTCAGTCGGTCTTCGTTAAAATGCACTCGATATACGGACTGAATGATTGAACGAGGAAATGAAACGGCGTTTCTGGTGCTGAAAGAGAGAGGAGACAGAGAGAAGCTCAAGGTTTGTTGGAGAAAACCTGCCAGCGACCAGGTTAGCGTCACAGACTCTGTTGCCGTAGTAACTGACTCAGAGTTTAAGTGACCTCTCTTTGTGAAACGGGTTGGAGTTACTTCTCTTTCTCAGACTTGACTTATCTCCCTTTATGAAACAAAAAAACCCAGAGTTTTCCTCATTTCAGGGTCAACAGAATTTTCACTAAACCTGCTTTGTGAAACGGAGGCGCATGTTCATGTCTGTTGTCGCTGTTTCTCGACAGAAACTGTGGGAGCTTGCAAAGCAAGTCAGCGAGTTCCTGGTTTGGCGTCAGGTGATTTGTCCATTTGACAGAGACCGCCGCATCCTCCAGTATCTCGTCACCACGCCTGTCTTCGATGAAGACGGTCAGTGTGCCATCCTTCCTGCTTTTATCCACTTGCATTTAAACTGGAATATGTCTGTTCGCCACAACATGGAGGACCAAATTAAAGTCAGACTTTGTCTTGTTTAATCACTCCAGAGCTGCATCTGGCCTCATATGAGAGCGAAGGACCTGAGAACAACATGGAGAAAGACAGTCGAAGGTCTATCAGGTGGGTACAAACACTTGAAGCGATCAAACCACCTCAACCGTAACAGGGAAAATAAATTAAAGCAACAGCTCTGATTGTCTGCGTTCTGTTTTGCAGATCTTCCCTCCTGCATCGAGAGAACCGATCCTAAGAGGACGACAATCAGCTCCGCTCTGCAGACTGTAAATAAACGAGGTGTTTTAAAGCTTCAAGTTCCTTCATATTATCTTATGGACATCATGACCAAATGTGAGGTCTTGGACAAGTATTGATCCGCGGGGCATCAAACGCAGCCGGGCCCATTGTCTCACAGATGAAAAGAAGAAGACTATAGATTACAGTCTGTGGGCTTTGAGCTCTCAAGACCAACTGATGAGTCATGAATCAGATACTGTAACAATCCTTGATTGGATTCATCCAGTGCCAAAGGACTTAAGTGCTGCAGCTATTAACACAACCCCCTGCCTGAAGTCATTTTTTTAACCTATTGATGCCCGAGGACCGTCATCTTAAACACCAGATAAGTCCAAGGCGCTTCTCAGACACCTGCAGAGCATGTATGGACGTTGTTTATATCTCCAACAGACCTCCGTCATGGCCGAGCAGCCTCGTATTGTGGAAGGACTAACACTGTAAAAGCATAAAGGGCTGGTTTTGGTCTCTGGATGAGACGATTGTGGTTATATTGCAAAACTAGCACTGCCTCTCTGCTGAGACCCCTGAGAGAGGAGAGATCCACTCTGAAATCAATCACGAGTTTGTATTATAAATAACTGCTTTTTAGAGGTGTTGTCTTGCTGAGCGCATGATTTTTAATGAGGACGTCTTGGCAGCAGCGCTCCACATCCGGTCCATTTGCTCTCAGTTTGCACACAGCAACACTTCCCGGCTCTCTCACAGTCATTCCAGCCTTTTACTTCATGTAAATGCAAGTCAGTGCACCAGTTTTCATGTCGTGCTATCAGTTTCGAACATTTTGTGACCTGTGCACTTCGACTGCGTATCGGTGATGCAAATCTGTGCTAATCATGCAAGTTAAATCAAATGCACTTCAGTGGGTTCTTGTGAATTGTATCATAGGATTTGGTGGCTCCTCTCGTAAGGCGTCTTTATATACAGTATTACGTTGTATTTTGTATCAGAAGGTTTTTTTTTCTTTGCGTACTTTCTCTGAAGTTTCACAGTGAGCTTGTTGCTGGTTGGCTGGCTCTGCGTTAGTAAGCTATTTTATCGACACAACACCAGATCGTGTAATGATGACAAAGAAGTGTTAGGGCAGCTTTAATACAAGCAGGATCCTCATCCTCCTCTTCATCTCATCCCTGATGACGCAAGCATCATGCGATCCTTTAAAATCGGCCTGTGAGTGGACGCAGTGTTGTTTTTGTGTTTAGAAAAAAAAAGCTCATGTCGCGTCTCATTTTCTGTGTTTTTTCTCTTTTGTATCCTTTTCTTTTTAATCTTTTTTTTCGTGTATCATTGATGTTACCGGTCAGGGTACTTGTGAAGGTCTTTGTGAAAAGAGAATTATATTTTTTTCTTTCAAATAAACACAATCTCTGAATAATGTGTTGTTCGGTTTGGTTTTTACTGGTGCACAAAAACAAGCCGCAAACCAGCTAACAGATTTTTGAAATGCAAAAACAACACCAGAATAAAAGTAAAAACATTTATTTACAAAACCACACTGTATCCTAACTTTTGTCTCTTTGTTTGTACACGTCCATCATCCTGTGTTGCTCCTCATGTTTGAACTTCAGCGACTCTGAACTCTGGTGAAGTTAATGCAGCGACCCTGGAGACAAACAAAAGTGAATGTATTAACCCTCTTAAACCTCGCGTGGCCTTGATGTAACACTGAGATATGTTTTATAAAATATTAAATGACTTTTGAACCGTTTAAGTTACAGACTAGCTCTAAATTGTGTTCAAACTATGAGATTCTCAGCTTTCCGAGGCACTTTGAATGGGGCCCGTGTGACGTTCAGGGCCAATATTAGGTCCAAGAAGATTAATGATGTATAACACTTTGGTCAATATCACCTCTGAAAGTAAATATCAAAGTACACAGACAGCACCAAAATTTTTATGTTGTCACATTGTCTGCTTCATCAAACGCAGGATAATATGCAAATAAATGGCTGTAACTCACTGAGGAAAAGGTGAATTTGTACCAAACTTCACATGGAGCTTCAAAACACCTGAACACAACTTTCCACATTGTAGAAAATAAAAAATGCTTGGTTGACTATGGAGTTATCCAACAAAACTCAAGTTTTTCTCATTTGGCGTTTTTTTTTTTGTTTGTTTGTTTGTTTTGGTGGATATGGTATGCTCACACTGATTTCACACTGCATTGACATGAAAGAGTAGGTTCCCCTGATTCGTATGATGCGTAACACTTGATACTGAGTGACAGAAATAAGCTCAGGATTGGTAAAAATATAAAACTATGTCCATATGCTTGGTGTCTATGTAGGTTTCATATAAAACAACGGAAGCAAACCATAAGTAATGCACATTATGTGATAATGCATCTGAATTAGCAAAATCACAAGCTACAAGGATTCATGATCTGCCAAAATGTCAATATGGATTTATCAACGAGGACAGGAACATTCTTTTACACAAGCACACTTCGGTATCTTCACATGAAGGAACCTGTTAAACTGTTAATGTTGAAGCATCAGTCTTATTGTAAATGATCAGTGCTTAAATGCAACTTCTCATCAACTTTTGGGCCCCGTGAGGCCGCTAAGAAGTTTTGAAATATTCGACCACTACACACTGAAAAAAACTCTGAATGTTAATGGTGCTTTCAGTCATAATGATCCTCCGTTCAAGAATTCTCTAAAACATGAACAGTGCTCTCTTTTTAAAAACAGACGAGGTTTGATGTTTGTGTGGTTAGATACAGATACACACCTTTATTTTTTATTTCAGAATTATTCTTATTATTATTGGTACTACTTCCTTTTGTATTATTAACAGCAACAGAAGTAATTGATACTACTACTACTACTATTACTACTA
>JAQLOL010000011.1:3571471-3625695 GCA_029783665.1 Naso thynnoides | reverse complement strand
AAAAAAAAAAAAAAAAAAAAAAAAAAGCACTGTGATCGTTTGTCTCCGGGACAAACAACGTCTCAACGCCTTGAGTATTTGTAGCTTTGGAACAAGTAATCGAAGGTCAGTCAGCGATTAATCTGCAACGTGTGAAAAGCAGGACGGAAAAACAATGTGGGCATTCTGTTTAGGCTACGTCGAACTGTTCGCACTGCTTGATTTTTGTCCTTTTTCTTTTGTGTGTAATGTTTTCTCTTCGAAGACATGAGGTGACAAAAAATTAAAAAATGCATTAATATCTGTGACATTGGCTGAAGTACTCAGTTAAAAGGACGGGTCATCTTTAAGACAGGTGGAAAAAGAATCCTCACTTATGTAATAGGTAAATCTGTTCATAATCCCCTCCTCATGTCACTCTTCTCGCATCATGTTGCATGATTTTGGGGTCTTTCGTGTTTATGAGTTTTCCTTATGTAGGGTAAACACACAGCAGATTAAATCAAGATTAAACAGTATGCAGGACAATCCCTCTGAGATTTCCCGTGAGGCGACAGCGGCAGGCTGTGTTCACGTGGAGCGATGCATTCAAATTACAAGAATAATATGTTTCCCTCGCCTTCGCTGGTATACATATAGTTTTGATTTTATGTGTTATGAGATTTGATGCAGTGGAAGGTAACAGAATGTAGTTCTTGAAGCAAACAGCATTCAGAATGACATTTTAAAAAATCATTTTTTCACTCTTTGTAAAAATGGTGGAAAAGCTGATCAAACAGAACCAAAACTATCTGTATGTCTGGACCAAGTGAATGAGAAAACTGTTAATAAAGAGCTATATTTTTTTTTGCTAATTTGGATGAAATGACCCATGTAAAGACAATGACATCACATCTAGATGACGGTTAGCGGGCGGTAGCTCCCGGTAGTCGTCAGTCATCAGATGTGGCCGTGTAAAATCATTAGTATGTCGACTTGACGCTGCTGTTAAAATACGACCAGTACAAATCGAAAAGTTCCTTTTTTACAGTAAACTTTTGAACCACTACAGACAGTCTATAAATGGTTTGTGTCATATTTTGTTTATTTCTTTTCCATACTTTGATTATGTTTAATCCGTTTGCCTTATTATCTTTGAGTATGTTTGCTGTACACACGCTGTACCAATCTCAACTGAATATCATCTTTGCTGTTGCACCACGAAGCCAGTATCTTTGTTTGTTTGTTTGTTGTTTTGTCGTACAATATAATATGTAGTCGGAGTTATGAATTAGTTAAGGGCATTATTTCATCGGCAGAGCAGAAAGAAGTGTCCTGATTTTGCCTTTTTTTGAGTACGTTTTTGTTTTTGAACATGAACTTTGATCATCACAGAGCCTGGAAGGTGACGTGGATATGTTTGCACGCCAAATACAAATAAAAAACACATTCAATTTACAAAACGCACGTGCGATTTGTAAGACATGCGTACACGCACACACGTCTTAATAAAAGGGACGTTGCGAAATCAGACTAAAACGTGCGTGCAATTTATGAAATGCAGTTAGGTTAGGTTTATAAAACGTGCACGCGAAGTAGAAAACACGTGCATTTAAAAAAACACACACATCCATGTCACCTCCCAGGCTCCATAGATTATCATGAACTGTTTGATCTTTTTTTTTAAGATAAAGCAATGATTGTTTTATCCTGTGTTTGGGTTTTCTTGAATTATCATTTGTATGATGAAGCACTGGCACTTACCCTCAAGATGTACAGTATTTATTTCAGTGCCTCTGTGAAAATATATTTTTAAACATTTGGAATGAATAAAGAATGCTGGAAAATAAATCAGTGCTCCGTCTTTGTTTTTTAAATAGCTCGAATTGCCCCACGTGCACTTTGTAGTTTATTTCTTAACGGATAAACATCATATCACACTGTCAGATCAGAAGAAATGATGCAAAAAAAGAAAGAAAACAGAAAATTAATTATAATGGCTTTACCTAATAATCCCATTTTCATTGCTGAAGAAGTGTGCTTGTTTCTGCTGTTCACGTCATTAATAAATAGAAGCATTGACACAAAGATGTTCGTCATATCACTGATTCCCTCACTGTGCCTCCACGAAACAGGATTCTCCTTTTTTTTTTTGCCGAACTTGACCAATTCAGTCATCCGTGGTCTTCCACTTAGAAGGTTTTTCCTGTTCACCCGGTGTTAAGTGATTCACCTCAGTTAGCAATTTGGCATGCTTGTCTAACACAAAGACTTCCTGATGACTCAGCAGGTCACAGGTCAAATCGCACGCTCACGGCGTCATTCTCAGCAGCATGAAATTCTGTACGCTGTGAACCTCTCTCTGTTTAACTCCCCTGTTGTGCACAAAGTCTGTGCCCTCCGCAACACATGAAAGGAGAGGTGTTTTTCTTCCAGACTGCTGATCTGTTCCCAGTGACTCTGTAAATGTGATAATTATGTTGGGAATGGTACATCATCACCGAGTCACCTCATTCGCCTAATGAATATTTATGCAAAGGGAGTCGGACACACAGATGATGGGGAACCATCCAGAGCTATAGTTGGCTTTGAATTCATTTCCACTAGCTTTACAAGGAAGTTTAACTAAAGAGAGAGAGAGAGAAACTTCGGCTCAAAGAGGACTTTTAGAGCTTATAGAATGTGTAAATGTTATACTGACATCAGGAAATGTTCAGAACCTGGTAAAGATCTGAGGCAATACTTCAAGAACCGTTATAGCAACACTATGTAATTTTGACCCTGACCCACTGCTTCGAAAAACAAAACTTAACAATAGACGATAATATGTTGCACAAAAACAGCAATTTGAGTAAAATCAGGTTATATTTTACAGAGAAAATGTCCTCTGGTTTTCCCTCTGATGTTTTTTTTCGACTGCTCTGTCTGTCTGCAGCCTTTTAATTTAGCCGAGCTGTCACCGACAACGACCCGGTGCTGCTTTTGCAGTTGCTGCTTCGGTCTGCAGGCAGCAAACATGTTGCTACCAGGAACCTCCGTGAATCAGAGTTGACGCAAAAGCAGTGATAAGATATCATCTCCATAAAATATGACCCAGTTTTACTCAAATTGTTGTTTTATGCAGCGTATGAACATACATCGTTAAGTTTTGTTTTTTGAAGCAGTGGGTCAAAGTGTTGCTTTAAGGTTAGAGGATTAGCCATATGAAACACTAGCTTTCCTAATAAAGAATGACTTTAATTGAAAAAAAGTTCAACCTTTTGACACAAAAAGCTCATTCACATTCTTGCCAAGAATTAAACGAGACGATCAAGCACTCTAATGAGCATCGATCTTCTGTCCACCAGCAGACGGATATGAGTTGAATCAACATTTTTTTATTACCTTCGCCATGAAGGTATTGTTTTCAGTGCCATCTGTTTGTTTGTTTGTTGGTGAGCAGGATTAAAGAAAAACTACCAAGCCAATTCCCATGAAAATTGGAGGAAGGCTGTGGACTGGGCCAAGGATGAAGTCATTAAATTTGGGGGTGAATTGGACGTGTTGTTGCACCCATAGGGGGCGCTACAGCTGTGTTTCTGACTTTAAATGGCCAAAACTTGGTGGCCATTACTCTGATCAATGCCAGACTTTACGTGAACATTGTTGTGGGCTCTGCCTTGAGTTTGGTCACACAGAGAAAATTACAGTGCAGCCACAGAGGGCACTACAGCAATGCTTTACACTTCACATTGCCATATCGGAGACTTGGGGGAACAGCAGGGGTGTCCCCCTCCTTTTGTTAAGTGACTTTCTCTCTCCTACGTGTGTGTGTGTGAGTGAGTGTATGCACTCTCTTAGTGCCTTTCTAGTTTAAAAAAAAAAATCATTTAAGTGATGCTTGCAAAGAAACTTATACATTTTAAGTTCATCTCTTTGACAAGGTGGTCTCTGTCTTTTAGAGTTAGTCGTGAAACTTCATTGGTCTACTCATGTTTTAATGTCAAAGAGAGGTGCCCATAGAAATCTGCCCATGCTTTAAATAAAGTTAAACTACCTTTAATTGTGTAATTTCAACATGTAATCAGTTTCAGTAAACACTACAGTTTCACTCTGTTTCTTTCCATCCAGTTGTAGTAATGAAATGAGTCCTGACTTTTCGTTTACATACATGTAAACATTATTTAACCACTGACAAACTCGGTATGGGCAGACAGCTCACTCTGGTTGTATGTTAGTTAATAAGTAATTGAAGACTTAATGTGTAACTATGCTGTGAAAAATTACATGAACTATATGTGACGTGTGCTACCCTGTTTTTGTTTGGTGGAGTCACATGAAGTGCTGTAGCAGTGCTATAATTAAGGACGACTTTGACCATAACAAGACATAGCGTCTGCGTTATAGTGTGATAATTATGTTACCAAATGATAGATGTGAGTGTACCACCTCATCCGCTAATGGACGGTTGTGAGAAACGTGACACACAACAGCTCCTCAGGTCATCTTCACTAAATGTTGTTTGGGAAAATTAACTTTGATTTGAAGGCCTTTTAATTTGAAAGATGCAGTTGACTGGAACATAAGAGACAATGTCAGCACATTCATACACAAATTTACTTTACAATTAACCTTAGAGTTTTTTGCAATTTCTGGCTTTTTTGTTGTTGTTTTGTAAATTTTCTTTTAGGCCCACCCCGTAATGTCACTGTCAAAGTTTACTCAGTTTTAAAATGGAGATCTACATGTGTTTTGCCTAGCAGCCACAATATATCACTTAAAACTATTACATTGAAGATGCAGTCCATAAACCAAAACAATGAAGTGAAAGATGCTGAAATACACACAACACAAGCGAGCTAAGCAGCCTCAGTGGACATCATGACAGACAGAAGGTACAGAAGTGGAGTCAGCTGACTGCAGTGTGTATTGCTCCACCCTCTTGGGACCCTTTGGGACTGCTTGGGACCCCAACGAGAGGGCGACCAAAAAAGGTATGGTACAGTATGGTACAGTAATCTGGTACCCTTTTGACAGTGGAAACACACAAAAAAATGCATACTGTACCAAACTGAACTGTAATGCTCAGTGGAAACTGGACTTTAGGGTTGCATTGAGCAAGCTCAAGAAAGCTAAATTTGTCGGTATTCCCCATATTAGATACTTGTCTAAAAGTCCAATTCATGCTTGATTTTGAACGCTGTTATATCTTTGAATGCTCTCCATCTGTTCAGTGACAGATCAAGGTGGGCACGATCCAAGGAAAACTCTTCTTCTTCATTTTAACTGGCTGACCCTTTGCCAGGCTTTGCCTGTTTAATATGACACAGGCAGGCATAAAATGACCATATAGAAATGTCCAATATTCTCACTGATGATTTGTTTGCTTATGTGAGTCTTATCGAGGCCTCAGTATTTAATCAAGATTACTTCATAGTCAATTTATAAGTTACTCATAGTTCCTTTAATGTCTACCAATCGATCGAATGTGAAACAACGGAAATAATTCAGTCACAGACACAAGAACTTCACAAAAACATGTCAGTTTAATTGAAGTATTGAACATTAAGGCAGTGTTTTTATGTGTTGAATGTCAACACTATGAGACGTCCCATAAAACATGACATCATTCATATCATGGTTTAAGTTAAATTTACACATAGAAAAAAGTTTGATGACTAAAATAGTGTTTGAAAATACAAAATGATAATTGATGTCTGCAACTTATTACAATGCCAGTCCGTTAACACGCACATGTTCACATAAAAGTACAAACACATCCTTTTTTAGGTTAGGGTAAGTTTAAGAAATTGTTTTTAAAATTAAATATTTCACACCAACAAGATAAAAAACATTAAGGAACACTTGATTCAACAGAAACTGAAGTTTCTCTTATTTACCAGGTTACAAAACATCTTTTTGTGAAACCAGTGGCGGTGAAGCATTTTTAGAAAACATGAGACAACACCGGCTGCCATCATTTTACCCAGAAAAACATACAGCATACATTTCAAGATCAATGTTTGATGACTAGCTTTCATCCAGCACCTGAGAAGAAGTCTCAGATACGCGTAAATATGTCACTTGCACAAGGACAGATCATCCCATTGTTGATGTGGGACTAGGAAACAAGACAAGAGTATTAGTGTTTTTAATCATGAGCCCAAAAAGATTGCACTCTGGAAAAAAAAAATTCACTCTGGAACCCAGTTTCAAAGGTTTTTCTTTTTTTAAGGGGCTCTAGCATGCCATTGTCATTTAAAAGAAAGGCCGAACCGCAACAGAAGTGTGTCGTTTGATGCCAAAACTCGTGCTCTGTAAACTGCCTCTCAGGCCTTCTGTTCCCACTGCAAAGGAGTGCTTCTTCTTTTAAGTCGGGAAGAAGTTAACTGGCTTTTTAGAGGTGATTTGAGATCCAGGGTAATGGCTGGCACCTCAGGATGTACTGTACTGCTCAGAGTGAGATTAGCTGAATCTCCATGTCTGACCTTTGGACTCCTACATCAGTTTTTTTATGGGCTTTGGCAAAGACTATAAAAGTTTCAACAGTTTTGCAGTGACAAAACTTTATAATGTTAATTACCCAGACATGAATCAGCAGCTGAATAGGAACAAACCTGAAGAAAACTCATTCGATTACAAACATTAAAACAAAACAACTGTAAAATGAAGAACTTAAAAAGCAAGCGTGTACAGATTAAATATAAGTTACAGTGCTGTTTTTCACATTTATTAGACCTCATTCTTAGATATCATTATTCATTCTATGGATGGTCCTTGAGGTCTTTATTCAGTCTTCATTCTGCATTCAGATTCACTGATTTACCATACGATACTGATTTTCTTCATAGTACAGTTTCGTTTCATTTGTTCAATTTGTATGTTTATATCTAAATTTGAAATTACGCAGCAACAAAAGGTGCAATAAATGTGGTTACCAAGTCAATCAATAGATGTATATGGTTATGAAAAGTTGGACTTAACAAGGTTTTTGTCATACAGCCGATGAAGATATAAACACTTTTGACTTAAAAGTGGTAAATTTGTAAAAAATCTAATTCATTTGTTCACCATAGTAGATTTTGTGAATCAAATAATTTATTTAACTTTAACTTACCGTCCTTCTACTTACTTATTTTTTAAAGACCAACTTAACTAACTTTAAATGTGACTCCTGTTGTTTTAATGTGGGATGTAGGGCTATGTGACGCTGCTTCCCATGATGCTAAACAACACGTGTGATTTACAACCACTGTCCTACCTACTCTTTCTCCATCCATTTTCTTTTGATCTCCTTACTCTCCTAAACTTGCACTGCTATCTGTTTTATACTCATCTAGTCTATTACTCTTTTTGCCAAGTCCATATCAAGCTAAACTTTCTAACCCTATTGCTGCCCTGTTAGCTTAGCCCCAAGTCTAACCTACTAACTTAATCTCTAGACACCCATAGCTAACCCAACCTGTGTTTTGGTGGTTTGTATTGAATGTACTGCTTTTGCAGATGTGATGTCTTTTCTTTAACAAGTGGCCTAGAAAGGACCTTGGAAGGCACCATGTGCAATGTATCCTTGTACAATTTTTTTCCCCTTTTTTCTCAATTTTCTCCGGTCTTAGGGTACCAGTTTAAAAAATCGTCTGCACCTGTCTACTTCAAGCTACTACTTTGCTTTAAGATATGACCATTTTCCAGCAGTGAAATTATTCAGCTGATCAGGTTTTGTGTGGTGCAGTTATAACTGTAAGGCTCCTAATCATAAAAAAAAAAAATACTTAAAAGGTCACTCTTCCTAATTGGATCCTCTTAGTACCCCAACGGACAAAATGCTGCTGCATAATGGATGGAAAGATAGCATACCTAAACCCACCTTTAGGTTGAAGGGTTTTTTTTGGTAGGTATCCATCAATACTTTCTCTACTTCCTCTTTGCTACAGCACCTCTACACCACAGAGTCTTCTGACTTGTTTTCTGCCACTAGAAATGTACTGTTGGCATGAAGAACTGCTGCATGAATGGTATGAAACAGCATATTGCTCATGTCTTTGTCACTCTTCCCAAAGAACTCTCCCTTCTGCAGGGTATCAATGACTGAGGTGTTACAGTTGGCAAGGATTATTTTCACCCCAATTTCTTTATATTCCTTAACCAGCCCTTTGAATGTGGCCATGCCTGTTGAGTCTACGAAGGAGATGGCAGAGCAGTCTAAAACTATCGTGTGGAAATCCAGTTCTCTTTGGACAAGACCAATAGCAACCTCTCCGTTACTTTTATCTCCATCCTTGACCTGTTTGGAGAACATCTCTTTGGCCTTCTTCTCTGCCTTTCTTCTCTTTGTCATCTCTAAGAAAGGGTTAACTCCAACTGTTTTGTAGAGGGATTTGAGGAATGAGTCCTTGTTGGCATAGTACAGAGGAGCCTGGAAGCGGAAGACGTGAACTCGAGATGGTGGACTGAGATTCTTATACTCGTTCATGTCCTCGTAGAGGTCAGTGTCATTGGCCCGGCCAAGGAGAGAGACCTGCCATCAGATTTCAGAATAGATAACATAATAAGATTGCTTAAGGCCAACACTTTTCCTTCACTAAGTATTTGGTATTAGCAAGTCATGGCTGATAATGGCAGTGCTTGTGGTCTGCAAAATCTGCAATCAGTTTTCAGTACTAGTATCAGTGTCAAGTTCATTACTCACCTTAGGATTCTGAGTCTTAAAAATGATGCACATCATGGAAAAAAATATTCCAATCAGGAGGCCAATCTCCACACTGATCAGTGCTGTGGCTGACATGGTGATCAACCACACGATGGCGTCATTCCGATTGTCACGCCACTTAGCTGGGACATCCTTTAACTTCTTCAGTGCCCCCCGAAGGTTGACAATGATGATACAGGCAAGAACACATTTTTGGAGATTGTAGAAGAAAGGTGCGAAGAAGAGGAGGACAAGTAGGACAATGAGGGCGCTGATCAAACTCGATACCTGATGGAGGAACAGAGAAATTCAGAGAAATAGAGACAAAGATGGAAAGACAAAGCAAACACCTTCCACAAAGTTGACATGAGCGCGTAAAATAACTTAACTTCATAATATGGCCCAAGGACATACCTAGGTGATAATTTTAGGAACCATTTCCTCACATGAAAAGCAATATTTGCTTAAGGAGAACATTTTCTCAAAGGTGTTTTTGACTGGAGAGACATTTGTTCTTGAAATAAAGGTAGTGAGAGCCTTTATTCAGAATCCTTTTAACCATGATGACATAATAAGTCTGATGCAAACCTAAGCTACAGCGAATTACATGTCTAGCTAATGGTTGCCAAACAAAAAGATATATGTACTGTATCTAAAAAATGTTACACCAAAGCATCAAAGAAAGTGTGCCATTTGTCTGTTTGAGTTCTCAAAACAAACCAAAAATGGTTTGACGAATCATTGAAAATGGGTCTGGGCTTTCTCTGAAGTAATTCACCTGTGTCTGGCAGCCTGTAGAATCCTTCACCAGGGTTTTTGCCAGTGCTGCACTGGTGGTGAAAGAGTGGAAGAAGGAAGGGATGATGTTACAGAAGCCAATGGCCAGCATCTCCTGGTTAGGACGAACTGTGTAGCCGTGCTTCTTTGCAAACATCTCAGACAGTGAAATTGTGAAGGCAAAACTACAAGACAAAAAAAAAGAAAAAAATGTTTACCAACTGGAACACATGTTGATGCCAAATTTGTTGTTAGATTTCTTGTACGTTACCTAATGACTGCCAGAGGAATGGCATCCAGTGCCACTCGTGACATCAGACTAAAGCTGGGCACCTGTGGAGGAATGAAGCCTGTGGGGATGTGGCCGGAAACACTGGAGTTGTAACGGCGATTCAGCTCCCCAAAATGGCTGGCCAGTGTAGCTCCAGCCACTACAACTAGCTCAGTTGGCATAGGGATCTTAAGACGATCCTTGTAACGGTCCTGGATTTCTTTCCCTGCCACTAAAAATAAAAATTCAGCATTATCTTACATTGAAGGACAACTTATGTAAACTCAAGGCCTCAAAGTGTCACAAAAGCAAATCTCCAATATTTGCACAATTTTATAATGAAAGTTGATCACTATGGAAGAACTCACTGTAGTGCTTTTTATGAGCTGTATGTAGGTGGGAACAGTACATGGGAAGTGTAATGTATGAGTCAATAAAGCAGAAGCAGGTGAGGCAGTTTAATACCCTTGGGTGAGAAACAGATGGGGCATACGTAAAATACAGGTCATTACCTAATATAGAAATACAGATGGCACTAGTGATGAGGTCACACATGTTGGTCTTGTGAATATTAGCAAATATGTTAATCCAGGTAACAACAGTTGTGCCATAGCCCTGGTGACGGGGTATCTTTAGACCCAAAAGGTATTTAGCCTGCACAGTCAGGATGGTGAGAGATGCTCCAGTGGCAAAACCATCCAGCATTGGAGACGACAGGTAAACAGACACGAAGCCCAGCCGAAATACAGCCATCAAGACCTGGTGAGGGGAAAAAAAGAGAGGAAGAAGGTGAATGAAAATAAGAAAAATTTGTCAGTTATCAATTCTCAGCATTAAGCCAACAGATTGGCAAACAATGTCAGACAGACATTCATGGTTGCCAAATGATGCAACCTAATGACTTTGGTGGTTAAGGACTTTTCCTCTCAAGCCACCCTAAAGCATGACATTTCTTGACAACTACTGAATGGATTGCCTTGGAATTTGCATTAATGTTCTCACATGATGATTTGTAGTCACATCCTGTACCTTTTCTTAAGTGCTAATTAGCCAATAATGTCATAAGGCAACTGTTTTTTTACCTGATAGCTGCCAGCCAGGAATGTAACAGCAGCAGCGACGCTGATGGAGTAACACGCCTTCCCGCACTGAAGACCCATTAGCTCTACAGTGTGAACTTTGCCAGCTGTGACATTGGAGTCTAATGTGACATTAAACACATCAGGAATAGAAGCTCTGGAGTCCTCACTGAGGTCAAAACCTGCCAGAAATATCTCTCTATCCACCACCTGCAGGCAAGTAGGAACCACCAGCAACAAATCTTTATCAATCAAAGAAATACAAATGTAAAAACAATGCATCCCTCAGTGTTATTAAGTGATCAATGTCTTGCACACTGATAATGTATAATTTCTAGCAACATATAAAAACTATTGCTAATTAGCAATGAAAATATGCACGCATGGGAAAAAAGTCTTTATAAATTTAATTAATCTTTGTCCTCCAAATTCAACAATGTGTTTGTGGAGATTTAAAAAAAGAAAAAAGTGCATTACCTGCCCGACCATTAGGCTCATCAGGCTGAAGATCCCCACTGACACATGTCTGGATGTCCCCATGAGGAAGTAAATGATGTTGGTGTAAAATGATGTGTATAAACCATAAATGGGGTCAACTCCTGCCAGCAAGCAGTAGGCAATGGCTTGCGGTATCAGGATGACACCAACAATCATTCCTGACATCACATCGCCCCCAAAGTACTCTTTGAACTTATATTTCGGCAGCCAGCTCACCACAGGGAAGAACCCAGTCACGGTGGATCGGACTTTGGGTACAGAGCAGTTCACACCTTGCGTCAGCTTTGATTTTAGGACCGAACCTGTAGGCTGTCGCTGACGAACTTGCCTTTCCAGGAGAGGTGGCACGGTGTCTGCGACCTTTGTGACCTCCATAGTCTTAGATAAGAGGAGGAGGCAGCACGGATGGAAAAGGATGGAGAGGAAGTGGTCAACTTTGCCCCTGGAAGATCATCATCATCGAGGGAAAAGGAGGGAAAGAAGGAAAGGGAGGTATAAAGGACAGACAGGGAAACAGAAACAGTCAGTGTCAGCAAGATGACTTTAATCAGTAGATACTTTGAGATATTATATCCTCTTGTCAGCTGATGTTCACTCTAAGGAAGTTTTCTGTGTTTAAATGCTGGAACATTTGCACATTTACAGTACTTTACTTTGTAGAACCAGTGCTATTTGCATTTTTTGTCCTCCTCTAAAAGACTTATAGTTATGTGCAGTGAGAACCTACCCTACACTCATCTTTCACCTACCATCATCAACCTAAACACAAGGAATTATGACCCTGATCCCAGTATGTGAAAATGCAACAGAGTGACGTGCAGGCTGGACTAATGCTCATTTAAAGGTACCCTGTGAAGTTTTCTTGTAAACAAACAAAAAAGCATTTTTACTTGAAGTGTTTCTTACCACAACATAGTGTTATGGTTGTTGCATGTTGTTTATCCTTGTATTCATTGTCGCTGTTTATGACAAAGTTTATGCTGCATTAGAGCTAGGAATGACATCACACCCAAGCCGACTGAGGACAACAACAGGGTTGGGAAAAGGAGTTTGTGCCAGACCACTTTAGCCTTATGCCTCTTCGCTTCTGGTCAAAAAACCCAGGTAAACCCACTAAGTTTGGGCTTTGTGCAATCAATCAACTGACTCTACAGTAGACACAGATTTTTTGCACCTCACTCCACCTCAGCTTAGCTCGGCTTTTAATGTAAATGGAAGACCTGGGTGAACATGCTAAATTTTAACGTATTCCCCAGTGCCCTTCTTTTACCTCTTCATCTGGTATGCCGTGTAATCCAGGCGTGGCACCAGGATTTCAATCTTTGATTGACCTTATAATTAGCCTACAGAAGTAAGCACTAACAGACACAACTAGAGCTGAAAATAATTACTGCCTGACTTGTGCCTCTATAAGCAAGGAGCAATTCTGTTGATACAAGCTTATGAATTGACGGCACAGCGGGCCGCTCTCTCTTTCGTCATAGGTCAATTTAGCTCACCCAGCACACCTCTCTCCCCTTTCTCTCTCTCTCCTCCCACAATCAGTTTAAACAAATAATAATCTAGTCAGATCATCCAACATAGAGAGATCGCTCTGTAGCTGTTTGCATAAGATTAATTTATGACACAACAGTTAACTAGCACTTGTACTCTCTCATAACTCTTTTCTGTTTTACAGTGACACAGTGTAATTTTCCTGAATCAACAAATTTCAGAGCATTTGTGGAATTGCACAGAATCATTTAACAGCCAAACGTCCCTTTGTGTTAATGTTCAGTCAGGATTATGCATTAAGTGTTACAGCAAGTGACTGTCTTTCGAACAAGACCCAATGTACAAACAGTTTACCCAGGACATCCGTTCTGTTAACCTACAATGAATTGTTTCGCTACAATACAGACTGTGCAGCATTTCTCACGGAAAAAGTAATGGACTGATAGTTGATCCAGTATTAGCTCATTTTCTTCTAGCATCAGTTAGTCAGTGACTAAGATTTTAATCCCCACACTTTCCACTTTCATTTACACTACAAATACACGGGTGTTCTAAACATACACTGCTATGGTTATTTTTTATCATTATGTTGCAAGAAAAAAAAAGAAAAAGAAGGGAAAAAGAAAAGAAAATACAATTACCCCTAATTTCAAATTCTTCTCTTTTGGTCCACGTCTCTGCCAGTTCTGTACCTGAAATGCTGCTTGAGTATTTTGAGACTTTAATATTTACCAACAGTGCAGCAGTCCTTGTTGACTATCTTTGCTCATGGAAAAATAAGTCTCTCAAATTGGGAAGCGATGCCAACTATTCTTAGCTACATATAGCAGTATGGCTATGGATACAACGTCAGTCGTTTGGTCAGTCCACCACTACTAAATGATTTACCAATAAGTTTTGCACATTCCGTTTGTACCAATAGAATAAATATTTTGGTAATCCCAAATGACTTTTATCTAATACCGCAGGAAGGCTGATATTTTTATATTTATCAGCGACACAGGCCTATCTATTGCATAAAGTGCCTAAATGTTAGTTACAAATATCCATCATTCTCCGAGAATGAAAAAGAATGTAGGGAAAGTTGTGAAATTTGCTATATGTCCACTTTTTTAAATTAGGATGGATTTAAAAAAAGTAGCATTATTCAATGTTGCCAGTTGGGTCAAAATTTGGATTTGTCCAATTATTAGTTAATGACTGCAGACCTGCGATACTATTGCCATTTCCATCTGCCACTGCTGCGCTTTTCATTTTGTGCTAATTGATGCAAGCATGATAACATTTGCTAAATTAAGATAATGAACCTGTAACAAAATAATCATACCTCCTATACCTCAGCATAATAATTTGATGCCATTTTCAGAATTTTTGTCATTAGTTGTTGTTAGCAATTAGCTTAAAGCTTTGCTGTGCCTTTGTCTACAGCTCCAGAGTCCCGCTTACCTGGCTGTTTTGGTCGGATGTCATGTCATATTAACTATGTTATAACCTGACCCTTCCTTTTGTTATTCTACAGGTACAGTATTTATAGTATTACATTGAATTTCTCAAACTGTGCTCTGTTATTAACTACATCCAATTTTAGCATACTGGAGATGTCAATATTCATTGACAGAAAATCTCAACATAGTTTTTAGGCATTAACTTAGCCAAGCATTTACACCCTACAGGTGTAATATGAGTTTCAGAGCCACGTGATGGTCTCAATTCTGTTTTATTTGTTCTCAACAGCAAATCATTTAAAGAAATTGGAAAATTTAATTTAAAACCCATAAGTGACACTGATCAACACAGTTATGACGCTGATGGATGGAGCTTGGTAGATCGGGGCGGGGGGGTGTTTCTCAGATTGTTTTCAGTAGCAGCTGCGTCTCAGCTGAGATAACCATGTCAGAGAAACCATAAAGCAATTTAAATGACATGTTATCAGCCTCTGGCTTTACAGCAACACTGGTATGTGCTGTGTTTTCGAGTGGCCACTCTTACAGATATGACAGGGGCATAAAGAATGGAGGAATGATTTTGTTAATGTTTACTTACATCAAATTTTTAGTTTTTAGTTTCATTTTTTCATTGTTGATGTCAGAGTCACTGTTTCTGGGCAGTTTTACTTACAGTAGGCCCAATTGTTAACTTTGCATGGAAACTCTCATTAACTGCAACCTGACTTTTTAAAGAGATTAATGACACAGGAGATAAATAATGAATGTGGAAGCTTTGAGGCGACATAAGGTAAAAGAACATCTAACAACAAAGGAAACTCAGATTTGTGTGTAACACTTCCATCAGCGGATAAAAACTGCCAACAAAACAAGGTTTTCCTTTAGGTGAAGAAACAAAGAGACCTGATTAACTGTTGAACATGTCAGGAGTCACGCTGAGGAACTTTTGGAACCAAAAGTTACATTTGCATCAAAGTCAAACTTGAACAGCACTGAGTACAATTGATTAAAGCTGTTTCTGTAAACCATTTCTAATCAGTGTTCTGTGCCTTTAATCATGTGGTATAATAGCACCCCACCACTGCTTAGAAATGACCTGAAAGTCTCCTTTGAGGGCATAGCTAGCCTTTCATGTAGGCTATAGTTAAGATCCTTTCCTCTAGTCATGTTTAGAATCTAAAGGGATGGGAGGCAACTGACTTTATAGATAAAACAGCACTGTCTGAAGGAAAGTCAAGATATGACTGTTTAAACAACATCTACTGTTATTTGGTGTTAATGAATATAAAAACAAGCCATGGAAAGTCTTCAGAGTCACAGTCAGTTTCAACTTTTCTCAATCCACTGCAGTTATTTAGCCCAAATAAAGATAGAAAGCAGATTTTCTTAAAAAGGCATAAGTCCTGAGTGCCAACTTTTAATGGTAAATATGCATTTTGAGAGTTAGTCCACAAGAGCCAGGCTAAACTACTGAAACTAGGTCTATTGCCCCTAATAAACTTCAGCTGTAAAACACAGTAAAGGTATAACATTACATGAGCATAAAAGCTCGTTAACAACCAAAGAGAGATCTACTCTTCTGTCCTAATGTTTGCTTTGCAGCTTAAACAATTGGTCTAAAATCGATACAAATCATTGCCCAAATCTCCACATTTAACTCAAATTTCAAAGCATTAACAACATTAACAGCAACATTAAGGAAATGTAACCTTCATACTTATAAGTAACAGGAATTACAACTAAAATTCTCTTCTCAAGACACAAGATAGCCCATGTTTACAATGATTTAAGTTAAAATACAAAATTTTCTTCTCTGGAGACTTCTTAGTCCGACACACGGGCCAGAACTGTCAGATATACTTTCAGTCATTCATTCGAACCTTAATGTAGTTAGTACAACAATTGCTTAAAGAACCATTAATGATTATGAATACACTCAAAACACTGAATAAATATATTATAACTGAACCTATGGTTTAATAAAGAGCCTCCAGGGCCATTTAAACTAATTCTGCAGATGCTTGTTAGGATGAATAAAACCCACTTTAGATGCACCAGCGGTCATTTCTCGAGCATTTAAATCCAAATGATAAGAACACAAAATTCCACTCAGTAACGTGCGACAGCATACTTACCTGCCAAGTCACTGTCAAAGGGACAAACAGGACCACAAGTCTCTGATGTGTCGTATTTAAATAAGCTCTGAGTTGCTCTGTCTCTGTTTATGATGTCTTCTGAGCTGTCAGACAGAGGTAGATCTGATGAGTAGTAGGATAAGAGCAGCCCTTTGCTCACCCTCACACTGTTCCCTATTGGCTTGAGCACAAAGTGTGGGTGGGGTTTGCCATCATTTGCACCGTGTGTGTTAAAGAGGCAACTCTGGGCAAGAGGTTAAATGCAGTCAATTTTTTACTGGACTGCAGTGTTTATCTGGCCTGCTCGAGGCCTGGGCCTGTGATCGTGTTTGTAAAGTGTAAATTGGCTCAGACTCATTTGTTTTCGTGTTTAAATACATCCTGCAGAAAGAGTGGCTCAAATAGCAAACAGAAGATAAGCCATGGATAAGGTGTATTGTTGTTATCTGTGTAAACTGCACGAGAAACAACCTATATCTATGTTAAATACACTCATATCAGTTAAATGAGTCAAATGTTGTGTATTTATCAAAAGTGTAATTAACGATGATTGGTACTTGCAAGGATATAAAAACAAAGATACGTGCAAGTGGATAGTAACTCATGCAAAGGGTGCGTTGCATCTACCAGACATGTTAAATGGACTGTAATTTTTTTCTTTTCTTTTCTAAAAATTAAAATGAATGAAGTGATAATGATGATCATGATGATTATCCATCAGACCTTGATGCTAGTACCGCTGGCGGACTCAGTGGGTGGGCGGAGGGGGCGATTGCCCCCCAGGTGCCCTTATGGTTGGATAAAGCGTGCTCTTTAGGGGCCCCTTCCTTAAATAAATTAAGATGATGTGCCCTCTAGAACAAGAAAATATGATAATGTGTCTTAATGGGTGTCCATCTAGTGGCAAAAATGTGATGCAGTGCGCTGTAAGGTACACTTAAAATGGAAAAGGGTGCTGTTACGAAGTGCCCTGGAGGTGCCCCTTTATATTTTTTGCCCCTGCCCTCCAAACAACTTGAGTCCGCCACTGGGGAGTAGTTTCATGCAAGCACTGTTTTCTTTATACACAACTACATCTGCCAACTGCATCACTGTGTTAAAGGAACATTACAGTGTGGCATGTAAACATTAATGCTGTCCTTGTGCTGAGCTGCAGTGTTAGCTAGTTCAGTTAGCTTCTTTAGCTAGCCACCTGTCCATAAGCTTCCTTCTGCATAGTGATTTAGTTGGTGTGTGTAGTCTGCAAAGGGAAATGAGTTCCAATAGTAAACTGCTCAAAAACATCTGCGGACCATCTTGAGTAACCACGTGATAGTAATTGGGAAGAGAAATTGCCGTTGAGTTTTAGAATTGTATTTTTTTGGTGCCAGTTACTTCCATTGAATTATAGAGAAGGCAGACAACTCTAAGGCTGATATCTGCAACGGTTACGAACTCACGCCAAAATAATCAAGAGAGGAAATTAGTGCTACAGATACTATAGAGAAAAAAATAATAATTTATGAGTTTGGGGAGAACTGTTCCCTTAAAATCTTTCTGAACCGTGTGGTAGCCACATGAACAAACCACACAACCACAACAACTTGTTTGAAAAATGGTTTGCTGCTCAGATTACTTTACAGTGATTTTTATTATTATATAGCCCATAAATTTTTATAACTATTTATTACAGTTTAGCCCCTCTTTTTTGCATTAAAGTAATCTTTTTACTTTTGTGAGCCAATGCAACAAAATTTCGTTCTTCATGTGCACTGCTGGTGTGTATTTTGAAATGATAATAGAGTTAAAATAAACCCCGGACCTTCTTGTTATGAGGCAACAGTGCTAACCACTATGCCACCATGTCACATAATGAACATACTGAAGTGTATTTGTGTATGAAAAAAGAGCATGGTAGTCATAGCACAAGGGTTGAGACAGTGATAAAGTGCTGTCTACTAATATTTTTTCTGCTGTTAAGGTATTTTTGGAGTTTATATCGTTCATCGTTTAGTCAAAAAAATCCTGGCAATGTAATGTTCATGGTTAACAGAAGATAAGTGTTTAAAATTGGCTTCCTGATTCTTTTTTTTTTTTTTTAATTTTATAAATAGGGCTACAATTCAGTGTCTGATACAAAAGTGGATCTGTGCATGTGCAAATGTGTGGGTGTCTCCTTGTGTGTGTCTTGTGTCTAGACTGTAAGGCATCACTGTCAGTGTGAAGACATGGCAGCTCGCTTGATTATGTTTGTCTTAAACAGTTAGTCACAGTTATGATAGAAGTCACATTTGAAACAAACTAGAGGAATGTGGCTCTAAGGGGGAGGGGGCTCGTATTGGTGTGTGGGGATGTGCGTTGGCAAGACAATTGTAACACTGTGATGTCATTTCAGTTCAATCCAAACAAAAGTTAAGATGTCTGGAGCGCCTGCTTGAGTTGTCACCTTGCTTGACCCATCAACACACAGCAAAAAACACTTAATCTGTGAGAGTTACTGTACTTCCCCTTTAAATCCACGGGCAGTATCCATCTGCGGGCATGTCGGCTTCATTCAGCTTCATCAGAACAGCTTCAGACCCGGTTTGTTGGTTTTTCTAGTAAGAGACGAGTGAAATGAAGAAGGACTCACCCACAGAGAGGGAGGCAGCATCAGCCATACCTCCCTGAATGGCACCTCTGCATCCACCATCAGTCTGTTTTCCTCTCGTCCACTCTGCTGCTCACTGACTGCTCAGGGTTTCTTCCTGCTTCCCTCTGCAAAGCATGATGGGAGCAACATCCCCCGTCTAGTCCCTGTCTGTGGATTGTAGCCGTACAGAGGGGGAGGGGAGAGAGGAGACGAGACATGGGGAGGGAGGAGGGACTGTTGGCGGTCGATAATGGTTACCATGGGGACAAAGCTTCTGCTGTGTATGGATGTGTGTGTGTGTGTGTGTGTGTGAATCGATTACATCCTGTAAAAGATAAACATGACTCCGCTTTTGTACAATTACCGTCAGAAATGATGGATGTTTTAATGTTTTAATGTATAAAATGAAGCTCCACCCACAGAATTCCATCAAAATAGTTACTGGTCCGTCAGTAACAAACTATGTTGTTTAACACTGAAGTGAAAGACTGAGCAACAAACAGCCTGTAGATTTATTCCGATAGATGTTTTCCTACATTCCAAAAATATTTGCTTCACTTTCCTAAAACAGAACAAACCCATCTAAAACAGATAAAATAATGGGATTTGCATTAATTTGACAATAGCCGTCCAGGTGTGAGAATAAAATGCTGTCATTGCATGTTTTTGCAAACCATCTGTCTGTATGTCCGTCCGTACATCCATCCATTGTCAAACACCATGCCTCGACCAGGAGGCATCCTTACCTGATGCCCAAACCACCTCAACTGGCTCCTTTTAGCGCAACGGAGCAGTGGCTCTACTCCAAGCTCCTCACATCTTATCCCTGAGGGAGACACCAGCCATCTACCTGAGGAAACCCAGTTCAGCCACTTGTACCCACGATCTCATTCTTTTGGCCATGACCCAGGCTTCGTGACCATAGGCGAGGGAAGGAACAAAGACTGACTGGCAGATCAAGAGCTTTGCCTTTGTTGTTTTGTCTTGGTGTTTTCGCAAACCTAGAGCATGAAGATTAACGTTTCAATCATACCAAACTGACAAAGCTCAGATTACATGTGTACGATCTGACCTTTTAGCTAGGATGAAGAAGGGATGAAGGTGGCGTGACCACGGTTCACTTCCTGTTTCAGCCATCAGTTTTCACTGAGATGCCTTGACATTTGTTTTAAGTCAAACAAGTTTTTTTTTTCTGACCCTAACCAAGTGTTTTTTGGTCCTTTCACGAACTAGACCTTGACTACACTATTGTCACAATATAATTAGGAGTTAAAATATAAAGTCAGGTAAAGTTTTAATGTAAATAAACGAAACATTTCAACATATCAGTGGTTTGCAGAAACATGCAATGCCAGTATTTAATCTGCTGACTGGGTTGATAAGAGATTCCAATTTGTTCCATTATAGTCTTTAATTCTTATCAAAACTACATAATTGTGTAGAGATAAAATTCAGCATCAGATTCCTCACAAATGATGACATTGATCTTTGTCTATAAAGACTCATTCATTATATAAATTGTTTAATAGTTCGTGTGATGCCTGTAACTATTTATTTTACTCATGTGCAGCTTTGCACCTGCAGGTAAAAAAGGACCAAGTAAATATCTGTTGGAGCATTATGGAGTCATCGTTGTTACCTATTAGCAAGAGAACCTTTAATAATATGACCTACATTGCAGTTAATTTTTGACTGCCGTGTTCGTTATAAAGACCTGAGCTGGCGAGTGAGATTTGAATCGGCATTTTTATTGATCAGAGATTGGCACCAGAATGATATGCATGGCAGGGTCAAAGAGTCACGCTTTATGTCAGGAGGGACACAAACAGCAGACATAATTTCTCATCTAATAAAAGATTAAAATAAAATATAATAAAAATGGAGAGTAGACTGTAGAAGAAAGATAAGTTCCCTTTGGCCAATTTCTGCTCAGGTTTAGAAATAGTTAAGACCTGTTATAGACTACTCACCTTCAGCTACGTCACTCACTCAGACATTTGCTTTGTCACTCTATAAGCACAGAGGTGACATCACACCCTGTCTTTTGTTAATATAACTGTCGGTGGATTTCCCTAAAAGCTGCAAAAACCACAAAATTTGCAACAATACTACATGTGGTATTATGGTATATTTTAGATAGAGATTAAAGCCACTCTAAGAAAAAAAATTCATATCACCAATAATAAATCATTTGACTGTGTGATGTCAAACCTGCATCTCCAGATTTAGCATTTTACCTCAGTTTTATGTTGTGTTTTTCTGCCCATTGTTCTTGTAACTTTAACTTGACTGTGATGGCTGACTTTAACTGCTCCCATCAGTGCAGCAACTATTGCAGAAAAAATTCAAGAGATGGATACAAACTCACCTGCAAGTAAAAAAAAAAAAAGAAAAGCTATTGTTGCTTATCTTGCGCCAATCTTATGTGGTTAAGCATCTGAATGGTGTCACAAAACATCATCATAAAACAAAGACGTGAGAAGTGTGTGCATGTTCTTCATACGTAACTATTTTCCACAGGAGAACTTTGAAGGCTGCGAAGGAGCAATTTTTAAGCTCAGTCCCATTTTTTATTTTTACCCCTACCCCTTGCCCCTCGGAACTGGGTTACAACAGTTAGTGGTTGAAATCTATCCCTATGAAATAGGACACTCCTTCAAGAACGCAATGCATCATCAACAGTCTCCAATGGCTTTCACGTAAGCAGGACATGTTTTTGGAGCCGTACAACACGACTTCATGCACCTCTACCTGATGTTACGAACACAAACAAGGCAGGTTTTCCAATTTTGCAAAGTTTAGGACCTCCACAGCTGATATGGTGCAGCAATAATGGTTATATTGGCTGAAGTTAATGTTAGAAAATGTAAAGTCCCCCCTTCCTCCGAACAGGCAAATATAAATGATTGTGTGTGTTCCCATCACTGGTGCGAATGATGTGACTGAACACAAATTATTAAGTATACAATGGTTGTCATCATTTTTAAATCTTTATTAATGGAGAAAACACTTGATTTGTGAGTTTCTTTGCTCTCCTTTGTTGTTTCCGCAGCATTCATGTCGGTGATTTGCAAAGACAAATCTCACACCCCTCCAACTGAAGTGTGCCCCTGAGAAATCTTCGTTTTAAGGCCCAATTAACCCTAACACCTCACTCTACCCCTCTATCTCAACAAGAACCGGGACACTCCTGCGCTTAAATGTGAACACACAAAACAGGGGGGTATAGCTGAGCGGTGGGGGCAAAGGGTGAAATGGGATTAGGCCGTAATGTAGAGATCAAATCCTATTTGGATCTTTACATTCAGTTTGCGTAGAAGTTCGAGGTGACATTGGAGGCTCTACCCTGTCTTCAGTACCATACTTATAAATGTGCATTTACTCGTGCATTCAAATCAATTCTGAATGATAAAGTAGTATTTTCTGATAAAAATAAAAAGATTTCCCAGTGGTAGCTGAAGAGGTAAGAATGCGTGACGAAATTCCTAGAGATTTTTACAATCCAGTTTGGTTTGAATTGGGCGTGTTTTACAGCATCACATTTCAGGTGATAGGACCACATACTGATAACCCCACGACATGCAACCACTTAACCGTGTCTTCCCTTCAAAGCTCGCAAGGGTCCACAGAGCCGACACTCAGCGCCGGATTATTCATCCTCTTATTAACTCGAGGAGTTGAGAAACCTGTCAGGAATGTAAATGTTTAAAGAAGATTAGCTGCAACAGAGGAGAAGTCATGCACACAGAGTGCCTGCTGTTACACTGTTGTTCGCTCATGTCACCTTTAAGAAAGTTAAAGTATGTGTTTAAGTCAGCAGTTCTCAGATTTTTTGGCTCACCGGTTGAGCGCGGAGGAGAGTGGATGACCGAGCAAAATGCCATATGGAGTGAAACGATGTTGAATGACTGTAATTTACGTAAGGAGCCTGAACAAGTAGAGATACAGAGGTGTCACCGGTCTACGGCAGGTTCTTTTTTTAAGCATGAGCCGCCTCGATTTATCCTCTGCACTCTTCTATTTGTAAAAGTTGTTTTTTCATTTGTATACAGACACAAAAAGGACTACAGCAACCCTGCTTTGTGGAATGATCAATAAGTGAATGCTGAATCGGAAAAAAAGCATCCTGTTTCCTCAGCCTAACAAATCAAAACTGATGTGTCGTTGTGAAACTCACAGGCTCTTTGAAGTGTGCTTGTCACCTAATCTACTCCTGTTTGGTGTTCCAGGGAGATGAAGTGCAGTTGTTTCACAACAAAGAGAGAGAAGATAAGAAATGGAAAAAACAGAGGGATTATAAATAATTGAGCCACGTGATCACACAATGGATTGTGAGAACTGGGGGGAGTGAATGTATCAAAGTGTGTAATATGAACAGTTTGTTCCGCAGTGCACGGCTGTGTCTCCTGCATGGAGTGTTCTGAAAAAATGAGGTCAGTACAGAGAAATACTCTCTCAAGTTCTTAAACAGTAACTAAACACAAATACATATTGTTTGAACAGTCAATCAGTGTATGTTTTCCTCTTTTTTTGGTCCAAAACGACTGCGGGTCCTCAAAATCGTGGTTTTCCGGTCTCCAAATACCTACATACTCATTTTAGAAAACATTTCTAGTAAAGACTTGACGGATCAAACTTGACATCACGTGCACCTGTAGTGATTTCAGCCTGTTGCTCTTCCACCAGAAGTCATAAAAATCATTTACAGGATAAATACATCATGCAGGTTTATTAAGCCACAACCAGACGACTCTGCAGAGACTGAAATGACATGCCACTGATGTTGGGATCTTCAGAGAGATTTTGGTAAAATGGTTTAAGTGTTTGCTACATATGACAGAGCTGAAATTTGTTTGTCATAGTGAGTCTTATTCTAAAAGGTACGCACTAAAATCTCAATTGCCAGAACTGAATCTGTTTCACTCTGTTTATTTATCACCTCAATCATAAGCAATAAAAATCAAAGACATAAAAGCATGGACCATTAATACTTCTCCCAATGTAACACGATTATCATTAAACCCAACATCTTTGCAGTTAAGACTTTGAAGTTGTGCTTTGAAAATACAAGACGCAGAGTTAATTGTTGTTTTCTGAGACAGATATGGGAAGATTTTGAATTGAAAATGTTGATCTTGGCATTGACAGCTGAGTCAGTTTCACACATCAGTGTGTCAGTCAATCTTTAAAATGTGTTGTTATGAATATAGAGAGTGAGGTCGGATATATAAACTTTGCCCAAAACACCAGAGGAGAGTTAAACCTGTTTTAAAAGGGGCATTCTTGAATCTGCCTTCAAATCGGAATCACTTTTTTTTTTAAACGCAGTTTTAAAGCCAAACGCAGGTTGGAAAGGATTCTGGGACAACAAACCAATCAAGACGGTGTCTTTTGACACACATTTGTCTACTGAACTTAGAACCAATGAGATTCAGTAAGGCTGCATCTAAATAAACGTGTTAATTATGCATAAAACTCCACTTCCTGTTTCAAGGTGGCAGTACATACTTTCTGCGCCCAAAGAAACTGAGCTTACTTCACAAGCTTTTAATGAGTCCAGACAGTTTTTTTCATCAGATTCCTGAAACTGTTATGTACACGGATGGCAGTGTGGTTTCAATACTGGCAGTAAAAATTTCATCTTGCTGCAGTAAAACAAAACTGACAGAGGTTCAACAGAGGTTCAACAGATGAAGGGAGTATTTTATGTGCTTAAGTGTTACATCACAACAATGAATGATAGAAGAGTATTTATGATACTGTATTACATCACAAACATTGTGACTTGCAACGTTACATCATCAGCGTCTTGTGTTTCAAAACTGATTATGAATTTATGCCTGACAATAAAAAAAAAAATTCCACTTAAGACAAAGTGATCCTGGTGAAAGGCAAGAATACAAACTGCTGTACAGTAAACTGAGCTTTAAACTTACTAGACACACAGTCACCTGTGTGACCAGCTGGCAGTAAACGCTGTCATAACTTGTTTCTAGGGCCTGACCGATACGGGATTTTTGGGGCTGATAACATTACCAATATTAGGGAGTGAGAAAATCCCAATACCTTATGTATCAGGCAATTTTATATATCTATAAATCTATATATCTATATCTTTATCCATCTATCTATCTAGATATATAGATATGAATTTATATATGTAGGCATTATATCTTACTTTTTAACAAGCTTTATTCAAAACATCAGTGTACTGAGCAGTAAGCACTTCACTTATAAGTAATTAAATAACGGTCCGCCTTATCAGAAATAGTTTGGTAGGGTGCTATGATTTCCGCCATCATGGAATCGTGGACGGAATTGCGGAACTGGCCAATAAAAACGGAATCTATTGTTAAACATAGAATATCAACTGACCGCTTTTTGACTGAAAATCCGTTTTTGGGAGAAAGAGGAACATTTATCTGGAACGAACGCTCCAGGGGAGTCACTAATGCGTGGGACCACCTGTACGTAACTTCACGAACACTCCCGCCCTCCTCCCAAACACTGCAAGCATGTCGAAGCAGAAGCCCAAGAAGCTGGCAAAGTCGGCAAAAAAACGAGTTAAAACACAAAGCTGAGCAGTTTCCCAATGATTTCTGTGTAGCAGGTGATACACTGTTTTGCAAATTCTGTCAGCACTGATTGATTGGAAACGTGTCGATGTGTGCAAAGACCACCTGCAGTCTAAAACTCGTGTGAAAAACAAGAAAAAACACTGTGCTTCTGAATTCCAATAAATTAAACTCGAGAAAACGGAATTTGGGAAAAAATAAAATGGATTTCATTGGGCCTAGTTAAAGACTTAAAAAAGGTTTTAATATTGGCGCATTTCAGATACCATACTCTGATACTGATCTGCGATAGGCCAATAATCAGCCAATAATATCAACAAACCGATATATTAGTTGGGCCCTATCTGTTTCTCCTTTACATCATGATGACAAAAGATGGCAGCTATGAACTCTGAACGCCATCATAGAGGTTAAAAGGCGGGGCAGGACTCCTGCTTTATCCATCTTGTTAGCCAAACCTCGGCTTGTGGTCTGCTGTAGTTTTTTTGTTTGCTTTTACATCTGTGACTCTGGCCTGCTGAGTTGACATCCGGTGATCCAGATGCTCGACTGAGAGGAACAGTTTTTTGGGTTTATGAATAAAAAGAAACCTGGAGACAAAAAGGCAGAATCCTCTACAACCAGTCCTTTAATTCTGCACAAATATCCTTCATCTCTCTGTTTATCATCGCCGAGAGGCAGGTCTGTCTGATGCCTGTCGCCAGTGTCTGTAACCTGTAGGTCACACTGGATGGCTTTAACATACATGTAAAGACGTCAGTGATGGCGGATCAGAGCAGGAATATTCACGGAAGACGAGGTCCTCACTAGCAGTTCGGATCCGTTCACAGTATTCTGCTGAGATCACAGAGGCCAAGAAGTCTTCGCCTTTAATCCAACGTAAAGGTCCCCAAACATCAGCTGATGATGTCACAGCTGTGTGAGGTCTGCCTCATAGTGGTCCGAGAGAGTCCTGCGACTCATGCTCATTGGCCAGTATCGTCCGTCCATTGTCGCTGTAGCTCCGGTTTGGCAGGAAGGACAATCTGCAGAAGAGAGACTTTTTTTTAGTAATCCTGAATAAGTTTCATGCAGTTTAAAACTCCATTAAACCTCCATTTTCATATCTTTTACCATTTTTATTCAGCAGTAGCATTTCAGTGAGCATCCCTGTTAAGTATTTTCTTGTAGAAGTTGCAGGAAAATTGCTGACACACTGTCTGCACAAAAAAAAAAAAAAAAAAAAATTGCAGCCTGTCATCTGGCTGTAATGTTTGCAATGTGATTTCACCGATATCAGCCTCTGTGTTTACCGTTCCCTCTCCTGCAGCACTATCAGAGTGTAATTAAGTTAATGCTAACACAAACTCAACATTTTCTATTGTGGTGAGGTGGCTTTTTTTGTGATGCAACCAGTGGAAAATGGAAGTGAGTCTCAGAGGTTTGCAGATCTGACAGCGGGTCAGCAGCAATGGAACAAGAGAGCAGCATCAAAGAACTGCAGGCGACAGACCGACAGCGTCTACACAATTTAACTAACTTGTCTTGTAATTATTTTTGACTGACTTCACAAAAAAACAAACAAACAAACAAAAAAAACACTTAACATTGTTAGAAACATTTGGATAACATAAGCACACAACTCAGGAAAACTTTTTATGAAAAGACATTTTAAAATGCAGATGTTACATAATGTTAGTCTAGACTTTACACCTTTACACATCAGCCTAACTAATAATCACAATAATCACAATGGAACAATTCATGCATCATTATCTCAAACCACCATAGTCATGTTCTCAACCTTCCAAGTAAGAGACAAAGACAGCAGGACAAAATGTAATTATCAACTCGAGTGTGGGACACACTGAATATTTTTTAAAACATTGATCATTTGAACACTTGAAGAGGAAGAATTCCAAATCTATTGGAAAGGCTGTGAGTGGTCATTTTGACCGCCAGATTCCAAATGCTATTATCTCTGAAGAAAGATATCCAGTATGGATAGTAATGCATTTACTGTGTTAGGATGTCTTTTCTAAAAAAACTGGAGAAAACCTGAAGATATGCCAAGGAGAAAGAGAAAACGTCCACTTTCATCAGAGACGGATCATCCAGATCCGCTCCTGACCGATGCAGGTGAGCTCTGCACCGCCGCGCTGCTGTGCACCGCGCTGCTTTACTGGGACAAAAAAAGCCTTTGTTAATGGAATTCACGGCCGCTCTGGAAGTTTTACTTTTGACAGAGACAGTGATAGTTACCAAGCAACCAAGATGCAGCTGCCACTGCGTGAAAATGTATCAATTTTTGATTTTATTTTAATCAAGTTATCAATTTTTTTGCCTTCAGTGAAATTTGTATTAATAACATTTTAAATGCAAAACACTGTCATTTTTAATTCAACAAAGTCAAATGACATATAAATGTAAAAACGGTCAAAACGACCATCATGACGCTGCTAGTGTTAAACCATACTGAGTTAGGTGTGTTAGCTCTAGCTGATTTTATTTTATTTTACAGTGTAATGAAGGACACGGTGTCACTAGCAGGACAACGCCATTCTACAGGTTTTCCTGCTGACTTTAAGATATGTACAAGATACGTAACAAATACACACAAAAAAACACAGCCGATAAACACCAGGAGCCTCAAGCATCAGGGGCAAATGAGGGGAGAGCATTAAGGTGAAAGAAAACTGTCTGTGGCAGAGAGTCTGTGGGAAAACAAGAGAAAAACGGCCTGAGAACCACAATCCACATTCTTCTCAAAGCCAACAAAGTCCTCTGTGCGGACTGAAGAAGAGGAGGGAGGCCGTGTCTGAGATGATTCTAGTTTTAAATGGCAAAAGGACATTTTGAATTTGTTTTGACAGCGACAGTTTATTTGGTGAGTTCAACTTTTGAATATAAAAAATACTAACACAGAGTAAAAAGTAAAAAAATCAGTGTTTATTTTCACTGTTCTGTTCTGTTCCAATGAACCAAGGCAGAGCCCGAGAAACAGCAGCGACGTTGACATGTTTACAATAGAGAAAGGATGTTTGTGCGCGATGATCTGGTAGTTTTACATGAAAGTAATGCAAACACATGGGTTCTAAAACCTGTACAGAAAAAAAGCTAAGCAAGCTAAAAGAGCATGATACCAGTTTTTTAAGCACGCACACACATGCACGCACACACTCTCAATGCCATCTTCTCAAGTCATTGTAAACACACTCTGTAGTCAATACGTCTTTAGCATTTTAAAAATCTTGTTTTTCTGACTCCCAGTGGCTCAAGTTCTCACCTTTTCTCGGTTTTCTATAAAATTAATTACATCAGTTTCATTGGAAGTTTGTTACAATCACATAAAAATTCGACATGTAGCAACTTTCAAGCCCTATTACAACGCAATCTGTGCCACTCACCACTGGCTGTATCTTAATTTGTGTACTTTTCTGCCCTCTGCAGGCAAAACAAGAACTACACCTCTTTCTTTTTAATGCCTCTCTCACAAACATCTTCGAGCAAAGCTGCATCAGATTTCATCAGAAATTTGCAAGTCCTCTCCAGTGAAAACTGTGTATCTTGCATTGTTGAGATTTGGAACCTTTTCAGTAAAACCTGAATGTTAAGTTTTTCCTTATGAGTTGAAGAAACTTTAGTACTTCTAGATTTAAAAAATAAATAAATAAATAAATCCCAGTGATTTGTCTTAAAAAAATAAGAAAATTGTCCTAAAGTTGAAATCAGTGACACAAGTTGTTTTGGAAAATGTGTGTTTAAGATTTAAAAAAAAAAAAAAAAAAAAAATTCCATTCACTCCAACATATTTTCAATGTGAATAAACCAGATAAGCGCCTGCGAGAATGGAGAGTAACGTCTCTTCCCACCACTGATTTTGGTCGAATAAACTCAACTGTTTAAACCCAAACAAATCTTAATCTTGCCTGAAGTGACAAAAAATCCTTCACTGTGGAGGAGTTTAACAATCTGTCCTTTAGCATGAAAACTGAAGGAACTCAACAGCAATAAATGTTACGAAACACACACACACACACACACACACACACACACACACACAAACATACTTCAATGAAGTTTAGGTTGGATTCCTTCTATAAAGTCCCTGTGATTGGCAGACCATTCACTCCAGTGACATCACTCACGCACTCACTCACTCACTCACTCTCTCACACACACATACATACATACATACACAGTCCCTTGCGGAGGCAGGTGACGAGAGGAAGTGACAAGAGATAAGATAAACAGAAATGTTATCTCAGTTTATCTGTGTTTTCTCCACAGAGAGTCAGTTTACTGTCCAAACACGGCTCTGTCTGTCTCTCAGCTGTCTGTCGCACAGCTATGGCTGAGAACAGCCACCAGGGGAGGAACAAGGATTAAACAACGCCACCGTGAAATACTGAGGGTGACATTCAGGGAAAGAAGCACCTGGATTACAGAAAAAAAAAACAGAGTCTGTTGTCAGAAATCTTTGCCAAAAAATATAACCCTACAAAACAGCAGCCAACCCAAAGCACCAACAACAAACCACTGCCAGCAGCTGCTTTCTCTCCTGCCTCGAGGAAGATTAAATGTTGATTGAGTTTATTTTAATTGAGCTGTCAAGCAGAAACTTTTCCCCCACCTTTTGCTCTTTACGAGGCACGACAAAACCCTGCTTATCCGAGACATCTGGCCCCGCGTGACATGATGTGAAAGATGCAAGTGGCATCTTTGTAGAGATGAAGATCAAAACCACATAAATCAAGCATAATGAAATTAACGCTTTCCTCAACATCTAGGGGCATTTTGGATTCGGCTTCGTCCTGCGGCTCGAGACTGATTCACAGTTAAATTCACATGCACAGTTTGACCAAACATTGATATACTGCCGATAGAGTGAAGGTGTTAATGCTTCTTATCGCCGCAGATGAATTCACTTTCAGTTGAGATACAGGTCACTTTGCTGGACTTACATATAAGGTATTGTTCATGAGCCAAACATGAACATGTTATCCTTAAATCTTATCTCATACAGCCCAAGCAGATGCTTTGACGACACATATCAGATGATGTATGACACGTGTGTTAAACGCTTACACATTTCATACATTAGTCAGTGCGTTGCTCATTGCTTCCCTCAGATGTTCAGCGCGGCCACTTTCCATCAGAGGCCGCGTAGCTTAAATTTGGCTCGTGCCGTAAAGAATCAGCTATTCTTCTTCCCACAGACATAATTTGGAAAAAAAAGTGGGGCTGGGACTACTGGAACTTTCCCACAAGTCTAATCAAACCTCATAACATCAGTTTGATTAAGACCCCACAGGGTTACTTTGTCCACTGATAGTTTAGTGGCTAACTCCCAGTAGAGCTTTTCCCTCTTGCTTTCTGTTTTTGCACCGTCCAGCTGAAAGAGAAATAACAGAAAAGGTACAAGGGATTTCTCTGCTGGTACTTTTCCATCAATCTGTTTCGTTTGAGGGACGTCTTGTGATCCTGCGTCAGCTGTCGCTTATGGCAAAAATGAGAACGTGCAGGGAAACAGCGGAGCCCCCTGTGTGGTCAGAGGGAAGGAAATGAGAAACGGATTGCAGCGTTTTACTGATTCCGCTCATGGGAATCTTCAAACATGTTTCTATTTCTATTCTGATGCTTCTGTTGAAGCAACAAGTGAACCTGAACTGAACTGCAGGGGCGAAGATGGCACAGCTGCTGTGGACTGAGACTTCAAAGGAAATAATTCACATCAAATGAACGTCATTTCTGATACTTTATGTAGTCCAAATTTTTTTGTACATAATTTTGAGTTATGGGGTCTGCCAGTCATGTGCCGGATTCAAATAACCTTTAAACTTTGAATTTCCTTGTGTCTGAACGGTGCTATTTATACAAACTCGCCTTGCCTTAAGTCACATGTAGGTTTGCAGGAAATGATGCAGCAAGTCATCCAGCCAAATTCTCATTGATATCAGTCCCACACTTCCCACGATCCTTTGAGATTACAAGGTACCGCTAATGCTAACTCAACATTCTCTACTACTGCGTTTTTTCTCCAACTTTATGTTTATTGCGCATTTTTAAACACAGAAACATACATTCCGTTCTTTTAAATGATTTAAAATCCAGTTATCTCTTATTATACTTTCCGTCTCCTCACATTTTGTTGCATGTTACCTACAGCATCACATTCACACAAAACACATCAATTTACTTGCACATACACTTTATATTTTACCCATAGTCGCTGCCTTTTGCCATGTTGTTAGTCACCTAATAGAAATATCTATCTTTTTTACAGAAACACCAGGAACAATCGAAACAAACAAATAAACAACAACATAAAAAACAATATAGCTGCAGTTACCTGGCATCACACACAGATACACAGAATATTACAAAACAGATGGATACCAAAAGTACCGAGTTCTAGCTCCGTGCCTTCCAAAGAATGGTGGGGGGTCAGAAGGTATCTGGTAACAATTATCCATTGAGACTCTCTTCATACATTTGTCTAGTGACTTAATGTGTTTCTGTACCGTTCCACATCCCACACCACTGACACCGGCGCACGATCGGACAGAGTTATTTTATGGATTTGGCGTTCTAATGTTGCTTGGCATAAAAAGTAATCAGTCCTGGAATAAGCAGAGCGAGGGTGGGAGTGAAACGTGTGGCCCCTATTCCTTGGTTATATTTTTCCAAAGACATGAATTAAACCAAACTCTTCATAGATAATTTTAAGAGCCGTACTCATAGTTGTTGGGTGGGCATTTGAAGTAAAAATGGGTTCAACGAGCAGCTGAAGTCTCATCTACTCAGTAATATGCCTCGTGACTTCTCAAACACCAAGTCAAATATCATTTTCATAAATTGTGGGTTATTGTCGTTGGGGGCACATACATCGTTGGGGTTGGGTAAACCATTTACATTGTATGTAACTACTTCACAACCTAAGACAGTGAGCTATTAGAGTCAATGCCCATTTCAAGGGTTTTGCTGCCATCTATAGGCCAGATTTTGCTGTATCTTTTTTGGTACATGACGGGTTGAATATCGAGGCCTTACTGTAGTTTTGCTGAAAATCTTTAACACCTTAGCAAGATGACCAAGTTTTCTGTCTCCTGTTGCGTGGAAAATTAAAATGATTATTGACAGTCTTCCTTTCTTAAAGCATGTGAGTTTACCTGGCAGTGCTGTAAACAGATACACCAGGTTTTAATGCTTACAACTTTAAAACCAGCAATACGAAGATTGCACACAGCTTTAAAGCTGCGGTAGACAACAGCTGGAAATCAAGCTACTGTAGCTGTAGCACGAGACTCCTAAATAAGCAAATCCACTGCACCCTCCCCTCCCTTTATTTGCTCCAGCTCATGTTTTATTTTGCTCTCTCGTTTAAGGTCAGTTTAGACCAAAGATTCATGACGAGACCAAGCAGTTGCAGGGAAAGTTGCAGCGGTGTAAACTGGTCCGTCTCAGCTCGACTCGAGCGGCTGACGGTTTCGCCTGTCACTCAGCTTGTCAAGTCACCAGAGGCCAGTTTTACAATGTAAGGCACTTCACTTGTTTCAACAGCCTATCAGCTTGTAGCATCACCTGTTGCTAAGAAGCGCACATGGAGCAGCCAATACGAACATGCCCTCTCTGACATGGCCTGTGATTGGTCGAAAAGTACCCTTCACGGTCTTCATTTTCTAAAACTATAAAGAGGTGCAGAAGTCTAGTTTTATTTCAGGACACCTGAATTACAACATGCTGAAAGGTCATCAAAATGCCGACCCCATGAGGCATCACGAAGACTTCATTTGTTTAGTCTTGATTTTGCAAATGAATACAAGAAATGACATGCAGTTTATTTATTCTGACAATTTTGGAAAATTATCTACCTGAGCTGCACTTAAAGAAAGACAAAATACTGTGGCCTGATCAACACAAACCTCCATCATCAGATCGTAACACACCTAAAAACAGCGAGGCATTAAAAAAAAACAAAAAAAAACAAAACTGTGTTATTTCAGTGTCATCCAGTCACTTTTTATAATAATTTTTTTCAATCCACATATCCGCACACATGAGATCTTTCAGTAGAAATATGCTTGAGTCCTGAAAAGGAGCTAAAAAAGGCCAGTTGAAAACAGCCCAGAACAGGTCACGTCTTCAACTCGCTGTTTCTAACTGCATCTGGCGCCTATATGCTGCCAAATTAGCTGTAATCCATCAGTTAGTCTGATCTGAGGCTGAATTCCTGTCTGATAAATTGAAAATGTAGCTCAAAACACACATCAAAAAGCTATAAGATCGTGAGAAAGGAGAGCTCGACTCAACGCCTGATTTTTTTAAAAAGGGATCATATTTCTTTAAGAGAGGATTTTAACTGACAGCCAGCAGTTCAGATGAGGGTTTAACTTTTTTTTTTTTTTTGCTTGTTTTATTTGATGTTTATGCTGTTGTTTATCTATTTTGGCTGCTATGTCTTTACTGAGTCAGACAGTTGATTGTTTTCCAAAGGGCGACTCTTGCTACAATATTTGGATGTTTGTCAAACAAGAGAAGTTTTGCGTTGTTTTAAATGAAAAAATACAGATTAAAATACATACTTGTAATTATTAGGGGCAAGTCGTTCAGTGTCAGTTTTATGGGAATTTAATACAGGATGACACACACACACACACACACACACACACACACACACACACCACCCATCATAAATAATAATGCCAGGAAATTACACACATGTTGTATCAGCAACATTACATAATCCATATTTGCTTACAGCGTGCCTGCACGTCTTCTCACGGGTAAATATCTCAGGTACAACCGAGTCATCCTCCACGCAGCCTCTCATATTCCCTCCTGCTGCTTCGCTGCACATGCAAAAACTCGCTGTTTCCTTCTCGCAGCCCCGTAAAACAAGTCCCTTTTATCAAAACATCATCCAATCTGTAACGTGACCTGAAGAGCGACCGATGTGAGATAGAGGGGAGGTTTGTGTTCCTTTAATTTTGTGCTAATATCTTTCGGGAACATTAAATAATCAAATTTCGACCTTATCTCCTCACTTCTGGAGCTGAGGTAGTGAAGAAGGAGCAGCGATGGGGAAGGCGATGGGGTGCATTTTCTCGCAGGAACACCGAGGAGCAGGGCGACGTTGTCCTGACTGCAACGAGTGAGCCACCTCCAGCCAATCGACATTTTATTTGAGAAGCTACTGCTTCTTGTAAACAACTGCTGATTTCCTCTGCTGGCCACGCTACAGCTTTTACATGTTCTAGCCCATTCATCACAAACTGTCCATACTTTAAAAACGGCTGTGGTGCTCCCTTTTACTCGCAAGGCAGAAAACCTACAACATCCAGAATGCACTGCTCGGCCTGGACCAGTTAACATTCCTGCAGGGGTTGAGACATACTGCGGGGCGGGCAGCGTTTTGGAGTAACTAGTTACATGTGACAGAATTATATGATTTAATTCCAAATTAAATGTAGCTGTAATCTTAAACAGTTGTTGAAAAAACTGTAAATAAATTACAGTTACTTATCAAAATCTTAAAAATGGGTTACATCTGAATATTTTCTGTAAAAAAACTGAGACTATATGTTGAATAATATTCATGTTGTTGCTTTGCATGTTTTCAGTGCGCACAGTGCCTTCTTTGCCATTTCAAGTCCAGGTCGTTTAGTAAAGTTCGATGCTATTCTGATGCTTTTGATTGGTTCTTGCTTAAATCTGCGGCGCTGCCACTTAAATCGATCCACATTTCCACTCAAAGCTAAACAACCTGTCTGAGAGTTGCCACCATGTCTATGGATAAAAATGCGTTCCAGTGCTGGAAATAAAAAAAAAAAATAATAATAATTTGGGCTCGAACAGAACAGTACAATGCATAATGTTTACCAGCTGTTAAAATGCTATCGATGTTGAAAGTTTCCATGTAAAATTTGAGAAAACATCTGTAGGTACGAAGCCTAATCAGTGTCGAGTGCTACTGTGAGGTTGCCACTGGCTGGTTCAAACAGATGACAATGGTTAACAGTTGAAAACATTTGTTAGAAGTTAGGAAAAGTAATCAAAAAGTAATTAACTGTAATAAGTAACTTTACTTAGATCAAGTAATTGAAATAGTTACATTATTTGTTACATTTTAAATATGGTAACTAGAATTTGTAACCAATTACATTTCCAAAGTAACTTTCCCAACCTTGCAGGTGGGCCGTTTTGAAAGGGAACCAACATGGTGGCTCATCCTGTTTATTATCAATCTCATATTACACATTAACTACTAACATTAGTTGGTTTTTTTCCACACAATCCAAGACAGAGAACAGGGCAGCTTTTCTCTCTTTAATTGACTTCCACACTCTTTGTTTCTGTGTAGGCTGTGTGGAAGTGTAGTTTGTAGTTTAAACAGCAGCCCTGCAGCCAGCTGACATTGCTAACCCTAACCCTAACATCAGACTGTTTCAAAATGATCAGGGGCCTCTAAGTGCAGCTAACATGGAGGAAAGTTTATCAGTTTATTTGCATATACCACCAAGGCAAGAAAGACAGTTATATTTGGGGTTTTTTCAGTCTGAACACATGGTGTCACAGACAGCTGATACATGTAAAAAAAATATTTGCAGATTTTATTCAAGAAAATAAATCGAGATTCACTTTAACACAGACTTCAACTCTTGTGCCCACGCACAGGCACATAAATAGAACAACAAGTCCAGGCTGAATCGTCGCTCGGACGGCTCTGGCACTCGAGGGAAATTCATTAGCTAATTAATAATCTTTATTAATTCTGACACCCTGGAATCTGGGCCAATAAGACCCCAGTGTGTTTCAGAAACAGGTGCGACCACTCTGCTGATATATGAGCTCTTCCTGTTGAAAACAAAAATATGGCCATATGTGGAAGGGTGACCTGGATTTGTTTTTGTTTTGAAATATTGGGTTGTGGATACAACAGAACAAAAACAATATTCATAATACATTCCAGTCTGTAAGGGGCCAAGATTTTACTTCTACAGCTTTCTACACACTTGCTATTTATGTCGATTACTCTCCCATCCTTAAATTTGTTTTGCTCCCTGTGGTCAATGCACATCTGCTGGTCTCGTCCCAGCCAACCTCATTTCAGACGCCGAAGCTTTTCATTCCAAATTGAAGACTTCTCGACTTTCATCCTCAGATCAAACCGAATGAAAACATAAAGGAAACAACAGTTGTTTATTCAGAAACTATGGTTTCACTGAGCACAGTACACAAACACACACACACATACAAAAAATCCAAACATCAGCAGAGATAAATGGCCTCTTCGTTATAGTTTATCACTTTAGTACTATTGTGTGTGTGGACCTTAAACATCAAAATCTCATTAAATTGAAAAAAGCGATAGAGGAGAATGACTTTGGCTGGAGGTCCTCATCGTCCTCTAACATCAAAACATGTTCTGAGAAACCTGAGCTGCTGCACTGGAGTGTTTTTGCTTCTCAGCAAATTAAAAATACCGACCACACAGAGTAAAATACACTGCATTCAGATGGCCAAAATATGCTTTTAAAATCCAAGTTGTGGGCGCACAATCTCGCCTTCGAAAACAAACTTTGACACTGACCCACTGAACCACAAACAGCATACTTTAGCATCCTTTCAATCTGGTGTCCTGACGCCCACTTTGTGAGTGTGACCTGGTTTTTAGGACAGAAAATCCTCCGAGACTCATACTTGGTTTTCTGCTGTTTTTCTGTGGCTGATAAAGCAGCAGAGATCTTTTCGTGCACTGGCTCGACACCATCTAACAACAGATCCCATACAGACTTAATTCAGCAGAATATATAAGATGCTATTTCCATTAGCATCATACTGCCAAGTATTTTGTGTCAGCTTTCATATTTTCTTTCACCAACATTTAAACAGTGAGTTGTTTCCTCTCAACGTTAAAGGTCAAGTGTGTAGGAGTTAGCAGCATCTAGTGGTGAGGTTGCAGATTACAACCAAATGAATATCCCTCCATCACCCTTCCTCTCCAAGATTTAAGGAAAACCTGCAGTGGTTTTTTTGTTGTCTCTCTAAAGCATCTTTGAGTATTGTCAAAAGCACTGTATAAAAACTAAGTATTACTATTATTAGTTTCTAGTTTTGTCCATTCTGAGCTACTGCAGAAACCTGGTGTTGCCACATGGCAGACCCTGTAGAGAGGATTTTGTATCCTTCTGCAGATACAAAAGGCTCATTCTAAAGTAATTTTTTCTTTTTTTTTTAAAAAAAATTGTATTTTCAAGTGATTACACACTAATGAAGACAAACTTAGGAGTGCGTTATTCCATTTCTGTTTTATTCTTCAACCAGATCCCCTTAAACCCGGAACACTTATATATTTTTTTGTGTTAGAAATCCATGTATGTGTCTGTACAGTAGCTCATGTGACAGACGTCAGAGACAGAGATTTCTATAGAAAAGAAAATACTGACTAGTATATCACAATAAAAGCTTTTATGTTATTATATAAACAGTTTAAATCTGAGATTAAACAACTACAAAGTTTACTGAAATGAAAATCATTGTTAGTTTATTTAAATTTATGAGCATATCTATCAGTCTTTAATTTCTTATAAATAAATGTGATATCCATTTTGTCCATATCACTCTGCTTCAGTCCCATCAAACAGAAAACACTGGTTTGAACTAAACAAGAAAACTCTTTCCTGGTGCTTTATTAGAAAAGCAGGAACTGATTTCAATCCCTCTATCCAACTGATGTTAAACCATCTCACTTCTTGCTCAGAGATGAACCACCTGAATGTGAGTGACCGCTCCAAGTTCAGACAGTGGATATTGGTGTGTGTGTCTGAATGAAAAATGGCCTCCGGTCTCTTTTATTTGCATTGTTTTTATGAACAAACTTTTATTGGATGAGCTTGTCCAATCAATAAACATCACTTTTTCTAACTTTACGTGACTTAATGCGAATTATTAATGACGATGATATAGTGAGCAGTTACAAAGCAGCATCTCTCAACTGGCTCCAAAGTTATCCATTAATCTTTCGACTGCTTTCTTATCAACTTGATAATAACCGAGCTACAGAGAGTTCACACTTTATTAACTGAATACTCAATGACATGCAGACTTTCTTTGGTTATCAGGACTATTGCTGCATTCAAGGACACTCAGATTACAGTGTTGTCACTTCTGCTCCATTCATTTGCTGTAGTGAGCTAAACTAGATGCAGTAAGCTATTGTTCTCATCCCTTCATGTATGTGCTTCACCGTAACGATATCTCAGTGTGATGTCAGTGGCAAGCCTTTACTCTGAAATACAGAATTGATTCAATTTAGCTTATTTAGATTTTTGCACTTTTATCGTTGACAAAACAAATCATGTCGTTTTAGCTTTGCAGGTAAGTTGTACATGTAAGGCGGTGAGATGGACAGTTTTGTAATCAGGCAATATTGTTTCGGTTCAGTTTTTCTCTTCCTTTAAGGGAATAATTTTTATTAAGGCCTTGTTTATTTTTTTTGTTTTGTTTATGGCAATAGGGTTCTCACACACATTTTAAACTAGTCCCTGCTATCTTTATCATGTGTCATACAGTGTGTGTGTGTGTGTGTGCGTGTGTGAGTGAGTGTGTGTTTGGCCATTGTGTAATTTCACCAAAGCTTAGACTCTCAGCTGAGAGTCAGTCTTCCCATTGATTCAGAAATCCAATCACTCTATCAGTCTATACCTAAGACTGACCCAAGAGTGGTTGTTTTTATTTAATCTTTTATCTCTACTGAAATAAAATAAAGTGATCGACGAGAGGCCTTGCTTGAAGTTTTATCTGGCTGCGCTGAAACTGTTGGAAGGAGCTCCAAAGGCTACCGAATTATTGGCCGATCACTCAGAAATAAAACTTGCTCCAATCTGTCTTTCAATCAAACGCACACAGTTACTATAACCTGAGTATGAAAAACACGGTTATCAAGATTTATCTTTTGGCACAAACTGAAACACTTAGAAGCTGTCTGCAGCCAAAATCCATCCTGAAAGCAGCAGAGGCAGAACATCAGAGCCGATGGATTATGACAGATCTGATAGTGGACGAGCTGTCCGTCATCTTTAATCCGGTCTTTAAGGATGACGGAACACCCATTCACTTAAACAAAATCAACCCTGTGCAAACTTTCTTCATAAAAGGTATGATTTTTTGATCGTTACAGTGTTAGGGATACACTTATCAACTGCTTAAAACAAAAACACCCATTAAAACATAAAAACCCATCACCTTTATCAGAGATATCTGCAAAGGGTTGGTTTGGTTTAGTGATGCTACAACATGAGCGCTCATTTGCAAAAAGTCAGAGCTTTGTCTTCATTTGTTTAACATACTTCATGAACTGCAGCCATGCCCTTTTGTCTTTCTCATCATTAGGGAAGAAGCAGAATGAAAGTTTGATTCAAAAAATATTTTTTATTTTACTCAGATCTGTCTAAACAACATGAGAAGCAAAGGGTCGGTTTGGTTTAGTGACTGCTAAAAGTGAATGTTGGCGAGCTAACATTAGCACTCATTCGCAAAAGCCAAAAGTTTTTCTAAACTGCAGCCATGTTCTCTTGTCTTTCTCATCGCTAGGAAAGTGAAAGTTTGATCTGTTTATTTTTCACTCAGGTCTGTTTAAACATCATAGCATGCAGCACGGCAGCATATTGAAAAGACGGGGCTTGGACCCAGATATAGTGTTTTGAAAGGTAGTTACGAAACCACTAAGGGTCGGATTGTCCCAGTTTAGAATTTATTCACAATCTGTACAGATTGGATGTCACTAATTTCTGATGGGACCCAAATCTATCAAAGTCATTGCACTTAAGCATTTTAAAAATTATTTTCTGTAGTATTTCTTTGTGGTTTGTTGGAGCACAAAAGGTCTGAATGCTGCCGCCATCGTGTACCGACTGTTCAAAATAAAATGCCAGTGGAGAGCTAGGCTACATCACTAAGGAACAAAATCCTTTTCCTGTTGAAATTTCCAGGCATGTACCACAGCTTTACCCCATGCACTGTACTTACTATGTGCATCATTCCATTCTACAGTGCAGTTTCAATTTTGTCCCCAATTCCTGAAAATCTTTCACAGGTGGGAGGAAAGCCAGGTACTCGGTATGCTCTTCCAAAACAAAAAAAATCAGTTACAGATGCTGTAAGTCAGACTTTACCATAGAGATACTAAAGGCAAATCTGCAAAATCTTTAATTCATAGAGTTGTCAATTGTGTTAGACATAAAGGGATATTTCCATAACCATGCCTAAGTAAATGAGGTTTTCCACAGAGACATACTGTACATCTCTTGATAATTGAACCCTGGTATGTTATTCTGTTCAAGTACGTTAAAGTGAAATCTGTCTATGACCCATTTTCATGACTCACCTATGAGTTAAGAAAAACTGTAATTTTCTCCCATCTGCTTGCTGTTGCTAAGGAAACAGTAGAAAAACACTCAAGGCAAAGCTTTTTTTTCTTTTTTTTAAAATATAAAACTATTAAATGTCTGGTTCACTGGAGGGCTCACAGTACACAGACCACTGCAGAAAAGTAGAAGAGAATCTGAAGGAGGGAAGTAAATAAAAAGTGTTCTCTCTCTCCTCGGTAGCTTCACAGATTTTTGGCCAAGTGCATGACCACGAAGTGGAGCCGCTCAGCAACCAACAGGAGAGGGCGAGGGCAAAACCGAGCTAAGATATGTGACAGCTTGAAATGCTGGCTGTTGCTAAAATAGACCAACAAAATTCCCTGAATAAATACAGTGCACCCAAAAAATCAGAGAAAATCAGCTGCACGGGAGCGGTGGAGTGGTGACCCTGTTTGGCCTCAGCTGCAGTCTCACTTCAACGAGTCTTCATGCTGAAATCATCCCCTGTTTAGACCACTGTCAACCTGATGCTTACATTTTAAGCAAAGTAAAAGGCTTTGCCCTTATTAAAATCATTATTCATGGATAAATAATAAGATATGGCAGGTCATCCATCACTTGGGATGTGCTAGATAAAAACATTAAAGGTCCCCAAAGCTGTTGAAATTCATCCTAAGATGGACATAAGTAAATGAACTGTGGTTTTAAATTGCATTTACTTTCCTTAATCAATAAATGGGCAATTTTATTAATCCTCTTTTCATTTATTTAGAATAAAGCAACATTAAAGTTTAGCTAATCAAACAATACCAAATGCGTTTTTTTCACATTTTTAGAGCTTTAATTCCACATCAAGATAGTGCATATTGTTTGACAGCATTACATAGCTTATGAAGCATGTAAAGATGTGGAGGCCTAGAAATGGTACTGTTGGGGGCGTGGCATGAACAATATTCTCACACGCACAAACAATCGTTTACTGTGACTCTCTCTCTCTCTCTCTCTCTCACACACACACACACGCACGCACACGCAGGTTAGAGGTCATCAAGCCACAGGATGCAGTTCCCATGGACAAGTTTTTCTTAGTTGGAGCTTCAGCAGCCTCTTCCTGCCAAACAATTTCCTAGAAATCAATTTAACTGATCTGAACTGAACTGGACTGAATGGAACTAAATTACAGGATACCCTCAGCGCTCCTTAGGGGGAATTCACTGAAAGTTCAAAGTAAAAATGCACGATCAGAACAAGGAAAACAAATGAACACACAAATCCTCAGAATGTCTGAACCTCATCCTCAAATGTAATATCAGCTCTGCACAATGTTTTGCTTTGTTTGTGTCAGATTCAAAACTGAGCCTTTGTATTGTCTGTCCGACAGGAGTCTGTTATTTTTCTCTTTCTTTTATCGGAATAAAAAAATGTAAAATATGTGATTCACATGACCTCTCACAAGACAACACTGACACTTAATGTAAACTCTTGCAAAGTGGAACAAACACTTTATAATGACAAATGGAAGCCCGACAAAAGTCCAAATTTGTGATTGGATAGTTGAATGACTGAAGGGACGACTGATGATTGTTTTTTTTTTCCAAGCGCATATTTGATTTCAACTTTTTTTCTACAAGCACTAATATGTTGTTAAAAATATTACAGTGATCATCTGCAGACTTTATTAATTGTTTTGTATTTAGAAGTGTTTCTGGTGGAGGGGCTTGTTCACTCGCTGAGTCCCATCAATCGTCGTTAGTACGAATGAATTTTACAAACTGTTTTGTCTTCTTTTGTCTTTCTTTTTACTGGATCTACACCCCACATCTACTGAGCTACATCGCCACTTTCCAAAACTTTGATATGCTCTTGTTGAGTAACTGGCCTTATGGATCTGATTTGGACTATGATATTAAAGGAAAGATATTAATGTTTAAGGTAGCATGATGCTGTCTTCCATTTTTGTTGCAGATGGAGAACCGGGCTGTGACACTCTGCAACTTATCAGTTATTCAGTGTTTAAGTGGCATTCTGCCCCACATGCTCAAAAGAAATGAAGGCAACAACTACTGCAACAAAAACATCGGAAACAACCAAACATGTGATTCACAACAATATGGCTTAACAGAGTAGCCACAAAATACAAGGGATTATGGGTAGTAGAGATAGCTTGATTAGCAGCAGGTGTTCATGCTTGGAAGTTTACGCACAAATAAAATGAATCAGCACATTTGTTTGGAGCTTTTTCATTGCTGAAATGTCAAACCTGGCAGTTCAATAAACTGCTTATGAGTCATGTAAATTTTGCCACTGCTAAAAATGAGGCAGTAAGCACCTAAAAACACCAAACACAACAAAATGCATCAAATGCTGACACTCCCTGACTGTTTGGGCAGTTTTTAGGTGTGATCACGCCCTTGCTCATCATCACATGTAGCATTTATCCACCGTGTATTGCTGATGACATCAACTGGAAAAGATGTAGAGTCCAGCTATTGTAAATGTTGCACTAGGTAACTGTGGCTGCTTACAGAATGATGGGAAACTGTGATAGCGAAAGTCCTCAGAAGCTCCATCAGAAGCCTGGCGTGAGATCTCATGCAAAGTTCAATCACAATGCATCAACTCAATCAAATAAAGTCAGGATTTATTTTCCTACTCAGTGCTGTTTTGTGTTTTTTTGCCTTTCCGTCAGGCCGACAGTCAGCTGAGGTGAAGCCGTGGAGGAGTTTTGGTCGAGGATCAGTTGTTGGACAATTTGAGTAGGTAATCTGCTCCTGATGCTGCACATCTTCCTGTTTGTTTCCTTCTCTATTTTGTTAATTTTATGATTGGCATTCTGCTAATTAAACATTTTAAATTTGTTGTTCTCAAGTGAAAATGTTCACTAATCAATAAGTTAGTGGCTGAATGACCAACAAACTGGCAGACTGACTTCCCCGTCATTTTCTGTATTCAAAGTTGCACTGGACAACTTCTGCAAAAGAGCTAGCAAGCTAATGTCAGCTGTAGCATGAGACTCGGGAGGCAAATCCGCTGCAGCCGTTTGCACCTGCCTGCGCTTTATTTTGTTTGTTGCTGCGCTCTATTTTAAGTCCAGTCTGAACTGAGACAAAACACTTGCAGGAAAAGTTGCAGCAGAGTAAACTGGTCCGTCTCAGCTCGAGCTCGAGCCGACTGACTTGCAGACACTCTGTTGTTGGCAGTGGCGAGTCAGAGCACGGTGAGCTAATCAGCTCACGCTGATGTCACCTGTTGCTAAGAAGCGCAGTGTTGACTGGCGAATTAGGACAGAGAGTACAGCGAGTGTGACTGATTTTTCATTTTTCCACGAAACCCTCGCCCCGGTGGCAAAGAAAACATCATGGTAAAAACAGAGATTATTGGAGACCAATTTAGCAGCGAACTGACATTTTTCAACCACTATTAGACTGTTTAATCAGGTTATACATCATAATGACAAAGTTAATCAAAGAAGGAGTCTGGTTTCACTTTAAGAATATTCAAAATTTGTGGAGTAATTTTACCATGCAAATATGAGTCAAGTGTCTCACATATCTTCATAAATCTAACCGAGAATTTGTGAAGCACAATGGATTTAAATCAGCCAAACACAGCAAATGTGCTGTTGAATATTTACTTAATGCTGGTCCCTGGGGATTTAAAAAAAAATAAAAAAAATAAATCATCTGCTCTCATCAAATGGAGCATGTAGAGGTTTAATCTTGACATACAGAGCTACACAAATTAAATAACTTTATCCCCAAAGAAACATGTTTACGTTCAAATTTGCTTGGATATGTCAAAGTGAGACAGGACAGGGACATGGAGGTTTGGGTGACTGTTTCTAGATAAAACATTTTTTTTTTAGTTGTGTTGTTTTGTTTTCTTTTAAATTAAAGACATTCTTATTTACATTTACCCAGATGTTCATAGCTGGCAAGCATGTTACTATAATTTGAGCCGGGGTTGTATCTTTTTGTAGCTTTTGTTTGAGGCTGAATAAATGTGGAGCTGAAATAACACCCATAAGCTCATTTGTTCCCCAAATAATTCATAAATAAAATGATCTGGGCCACAGAAATGATTCTGGCAGAAAGAAATGCCTTAATTGCATTCCAAACAGCTGATTAGTCCAGGTGGGTCCATTCTAACATCCAATCTGTCACCAAAGAAACTACATTTCTATTAACAGATTAGCGAGAGACAGGGGGAGAGATGAGATCATTTAGAATCACAGATGAGCTCAGAGCTTCCAAACCAAATCAAAGACTGAGCGGGAGGAGATGTGACAGCAACTAATGTCCTAAACAGTCATATTAGTTTTGGTATTTTCTTACATTGCTTATTTTTATTATTCAAAAAAATGACATTTTTTTTCCCTCTCTTCATCCCTTTTTTTCCCACAAAGATGATAACTGACAATATTCTTGTTAGAGAGATGAGAAACACACAAACGCCCTGGTGAGTCGGTGGAGACATTAATTGCACATAATTTCTCTCTTCCTCTTCCCATATTCTCCTTCTCCCCTTCATTCAAAGCATAAGTGCCATTATATTAATCTTCTCATGATCCTTTTTAATTTTTTTAAGATTATTATTTAAATAAAGGTGGTCAACGGAATTAAAAAGAAGCTAGGTAGCTAAAAATGGAGAGGGAGGAAAAGTGATTATAAAAACAAGATGACATTTCACACCAATTTTCAACCACCCCAAAAAAAGTAAAAAAAAACTAAAGATTAAAGTCTTCTGGAAAAGACAGACAGGGCACAGAGAGCTGTAAAAAGAGCAGCTGGAGGATTTTAGGTCTCAATCAAACAATAATAAATCACACAAGTCTCATAATAAATCACAGACTGGAGTGTTTACACTTCTCCAGCCAGCGTATTCAAACTAAGTGTCGACAAAATAGGCTTTTTCTCACCAGTGACCTGCCCCACATTCATGCAGTCACACACATTTAAACCTGCAGAAAGCGTTGCAGCCTGCAAACCCACAGTCTTACGGAAAAGGCCCTGATAACAAGCTCCATGTTTTTTTAATGATTTGACATTCCCTGGATCTTATAATAACATCACATCTCCACACAGTCCTGACGGGTGAAACCATTAATCCACAGCCAAGATGGACACATCTATTCTGGGACTCGATTTTCCCAAGATGTAAAGTAACTTAGTCTTTGGCTCTGACCCTCTTTCCTCAAATAGCCTATCCTCCTGAGCTGTAGATGTAAGACAAATTTATAGTCCAAAAACTGAAGACTAAAGGCTTGACCTTAACTTGACTGCTCTGAGGCTCCACTTACTAAAGACTTGATTTGACTCTACCTTAAAAGCTCACATCTCAAGTTTTAAAACTCCCAAACAAGTAAGATAAATCAATAAATAACCACTAGTGACCTATGTGACTAGCATATTAATAGGTGCTCCACTGATGCAGTATTTTATTTTCATAAAAATGGTGCCCTGCAAGAGCAAGTAAAAAAAAACCAAAACAACAACAGCAACAAAAACATAACAAAGTAAAAAATACGGCAGCAAAAGCCAAAATACTGTGATCTTTTCGTATCAAAATTGGCACAAGCTCCACCCAAACTCTGAATCTCACACTTCCCATAATGCAATCTTTTTGTTAGACTCCATTGTCTGGTAAACACCAGTATCTTTTTCTATACACTAAAGGAGGACAAAATGTGTAACTACACCTCCAGTGGGACCCGAAACGTTCCCCTCCCCTGCAATATTAAATCATTTTAATCGCCACTAAAATTAGCGTGGCGCTAAACTTCAAGTTAGCTGGCTCGGCCCGTGGAAGTCTCATGCTCGTGGGCCCTGCAAAATTGAAAACACTACATACATTTTTGGCTTCAGGCGTCGCCCTGTTTCCACTTAGCAGTACAGTTCGGTTTGGTACAGTATGGTATGCAAATGTTTGCGTTTCCACTGTCAAAAAAGTACCAAATGGTGCCAATTAACCGTACCATACCGTATGTATTTTGGTCACCCTTTCGTTTGAATACCAATGGTCCCAAAAGTGTCCCAAGATGGAGGAGCTACTGACTGAAAGCTGGCAAAAACTGTTCTTCAGTGTTGTCGTACAACTGTTAATATATCACTCCAGTGAGTTTTATTTATTTATTTATTTAGTTTGTCACAAATGTTACCGTGTAGATTTCAAACATGTGGTCAGTTTATCCAAATAACGCTTGTTTGTGTATCAGTTTTCAGACATGAGAGACGCCACAGCTCACCTGGTGCGAGCTGCTGGTCTGCTTGCTGCAGAAGCCTGGCTCCTTACACTGTCACTCTGGGTAGAAAATTAACCGATGAGCCGATGATCTGTGAGGACATTAAACGCCGGCCGTAATGCTCCCGAAGCGTTTTAGAACATTGTGCAAAAACGAAAAGATGCTTTTCTGCCTTTACACGTTGATCCCTTGCCATAAATTGAACATTACTGATGGAAAAAAAAATCATTTCATTCACTGAACAGCTTAAAAGCATCTTTTAAGGAGGTTTTCTTACATGTTGTTTAATGCATTAGTCAAAGTTACCGTTCCGAAGAGCACTGTACCGTACCAAACCGAACCGTACCGCTAAGTGGAAACAAGGCTTCAGCAACTTTCAGAGGAATTAGTGGGACCCCGCCTCTGACATTGCACCCTCATGACATCATATGACACCATGACTGGGACTGTGTTCTTGGATTTGACATGAGCCACAGAGAACGCACATAATGACATGAGCCACAGAGAACGCACATAATAATTTAACATTAAAAATAATAATCATTATAAAAAACTCTTACATAACTCTACAGTTATTGACTTTGTGTCTCATGCCTCTCATGTTTCATTATTTTAGTGTTTCAGCAGTTTTTTATGTTGCATTTTTGCACCCATAGCTCATTTGTCTTCTTTCCTGCTGAGACCTCTGCATGGACCTCACTTCCCTACATGGAGCTGAATGTTTTATCTCAACAATCAAAACGTCGAAACATTCAGGATGGAAAAAAACAGCATTGATTTGAGCAGCACTGAGGGCGCTGAGCCAAAGAGTCATCCCTCTTGTCATGACCTGCATTCCGCGGCGATTTCCAGTTGCGCTGTTTTTAAATCGCTAAACAGATTTGCTTGGCATCGACTGCCAGCAAGTTCAGTCACATAGCAGTCACAGTTGTTGTATGCGGCTGATAACAGTGGCTGCTGCTGGGCTGTGTTTATGGGATTCTACAGGACGGGGATCTCTACGCTGAAGGTGAAATCAGGACAGATCCCACTGTACCTGATTCAGTCTTATAGGAAGGGACGAGCTTTCATAGTCATCTGATCTATGCATATTCAGCCAAAATCAAGCTTTCGCTCTAGTTTGACTCACTCTCATGCTTTTATTTTAAAGTTCAAGCTCACACATTTAGCCCACATGGTTTTAGGTACTGATGTCAGCTGCTCTGAAGGAGGTAAGATGACAGAACTGAGGAACGCAGAGAAACTATGAAGGACAAGAGAGAAAAATACGATTCGACCTGCATAAAGATTTATTATTCAGATGATTTTGTTGCTCCTGCAGAAAAGCAAACAGCATTTACTGTCTAACTTTTAACCACCTACTGAATCAACAGTCATTGTGCTGGCTAAGCTTTTTCTTTTCTTTTCTTTTTTTTTGTCTAAAATGAAGGTTTTTGTCACAAGTTTTGGTCACAATCTGAATATTTGCTTTAAGCAGCATAAATGGGTTGCGGACCAGTTTTTACTGGGTTGCCAGTTGGTAGAATAGGATGCATAAGGATGCTGATATGACATTTCATTTTCATTATTAACACACACACACACATAAACACACAAAACTTTATTTTTTGTTTGGATCACAAACTTGTACGCTGAGGTATGCTCAACCAACAGCCAACTATAACACAACCATTGCTACAGTCTCTGTTAAACTAAACTAAAACAAATATAAGTTAAAGCAGAGTGACCTTTTGAACCAAGTAAACAATGAAAATATGGCAAGCACTAAGTGTAAATACTCCTCCGCCACAATAATGGCTGACAAATGTAATTTATCTGGAACCAAAATGATTTCTTTATTAGGTGGAACAAACTGAAGACTGTCTGCAGTCTTTGGAGGATGAAACACAGTGTCTAACAACAACAACAACAACAACAACAACAACAACAACAACAACAACAACAGATTATTGATAATAAAAACAATTCATGGTCAACTAAAAGCAGGGAAGTTAATCTAAAAGCTTGAACTTTACAGAACCATCCATAGTAATATAAAGTATTAAGGTTAGTAATAGATCTAAAAAGAGGAAAAAAAACATGATTATTCTCCTTTATGGAACAAATCAGCATTTATCAGGTCCTCACTGAGCAGTTTTCAGCTTGTGCACACCCAAGGACAAACCAGTTTTTCCTTACTGATACCTATTCCAATACCAAAACTTGCAAATTTGCAGATAACCGAGTACCAATGTGATACCAACGCATAAGAAACAATTCCTTACACATCTCGTTTGACTTTCCCGTATGAAATATTGCCGATAGTAGACATTTTCTTAGCTCTTATGGCTTTCTCTATTCTTCTTTATCGCTCTTAAATATTGTAGTTGGCAGAGGCAGCATTGCGCAACATCCTGTGTACTGTAAAGCAGCAAAGAAAAACTGATTTGAGGTATTTTACGTCAGTCAGAGCTTACTGAGCTAACTGGAAAGTAGCTGAGGTCGCAGCCAATAAATTACTTGATTTCTGATTGGTGCACAGGCTGCCGTACTTGCTGATACAGATACCAGCATTTATGGCGGTATAGGCAGCATTTTCAGAGACTGGTATCGGTATCAGAACGGCTTTAGCGAAAAAGTCTCTTCTTTAATTTGAATTTTTTTCTCTCTTTTTTATTATTTCACATTTCAGGTGCATACACTTTGTTTAAATGTGTTTAATACTTGAACTGATGCCTCCGTATAATCTTGTTTACATTCATGAGCTCTTGTGAGCTGAGACGCGTTGATCTGGTTGGTCCCACAGTTTTTTAATTTTGTAAAGGCATGGACTAATACAGGTTTTTAAAGTTTGTGTAACGGAACAAAGTGCCTTGTATATCTTACATGTTTTTGCCCATCACTCTCTTAAAAGAAAAACCTATTTGCTGCTTTGTTATAGCATTTTTTCACCTTTCCCACAGAGTACCTAGGACACCATGCTTCACTTGTATCCATTGCTTTATACTTTTGTGTAATTATGAAAACTACAACAAAGAAACACCCAAACGACACACACACACACACACACACACAGCCACACACACACACACCATCTAAACACAGACTGCACCCAAACACAAAACAATTTGACAAGTTTCCTTTACTAATTTCAGTTTCCATCATTCTGCCGGCTGTAATCTGATTGTCTGAGTCTGTTTCCTGTCCAAGACAGATTTAAGGGGAGGTCATCAGATTGGCTTTAACACTGTTTGCCTCTTTGTTTCATACACACAAAGATGGAAGGCCTCAAAATAGCATAAAGACACCACAGAAACACACAGACTATATACATGATACACATGCCAAGCCTCAGACAACATCAGTATGTATCTTCATTACAAATTAACATGACAGGCACGCACATTGCACCATAATGAGAGAAGAACTAATGGTTTAGTAGGACTCACTCAATACCAATTAACAGGAAATGAAAACAGGGGAGATTTTGCAGATTTCAGCTTTGTAATTCAATGCATATGTATGTGTGTTTACAACCTTATATGTGTGTGGCGATCTGAGACTGTGCAGTACTTGTGTCAAATTGAAACAATACAGACACAAGCAGGTGACCTCCTCCATCAACCCCACTTGAAGGCGCTGAGAGCACAAACACAAACATCAGCTAAATCATGTCAACAGAAACCCGCTGGAAAGAAACAAAGACTATTGGACTGTTGTTTGTTACATCATACATTATTGTTCAATTAAACATTCTGACCTGGGAAAAAGATACGTTGAGACAATCAAAACTGCTTCAGATGAGACTCTGCTCAAAAACTATGCAAGTACAAATGACTTTAGCAAATGAAGCTTAGCAAAAGTTCAGTCAGGAAGAATATCTCTTTGCGAATGCCCTCTTAGGGTGTTTTCACACTAGGCACAATTGTTTTACCATGCCCGAGCACAATTGCCTCCACTCCCCTCTCCCCGACTGGCCCGCTTTCACATTAGTAAGGAAATTCCATGCACTAAAGACTAAACTGAAACTAAACTGAAATAAAAAAAATAGAAGTCAAAACAAAATAAAAAAACAAAAACTAATGAAAAATCCCAAACTATATTAACCTTGTTTGAGACATGACCTAATAACTTCATTCAAATAGGATAATGGCTGCCCCATGATTTTGTGTTTTGCTGACAACTAAAAGTCAAATTTTTATTATTTTCACATATTTTAAAAAGAGAGAAATCTAATCTAACCACTCCATGCAGGCAATTAAAAATGTACACAGTATATCATTTTGTTAATACAAAATGCAGACTCCTTGTTACACCTGTAAGACTTCCACATTTTTTGAACAGCAGCGGCACATTGCAATAGCTGAACTATACAATATGCTGTTGATATCTGGTTGGTGGTGTTAAATGGATAAATATCAGTCCAATGTTGCATTTTCCACTCAGTTTGACAGTGAAGTACAACATAGATATACAACTATAGAGGGAACAGACTTCGTCCACCGGCACTCAGTCAACATTGCTTTGAATGTGATGCACAGAACAGACTTCACTCTTTGCAACAAGAGACAAATGAACCCGATTTCCTGCTGAGGCCGCGACTTCTTCTTTAATGGACTTTTAACATACAAACTCTATGACCCATATTACCAATGCTTACAGTTACTTTTCTTCACAACAGGTGTAAGGTAGCCACACTGGTCATCAGTGCAAAAAAAAAAAAAAAAGGGATCAAACAGCTGCTTTGGCAGACTCGGGGGTGGGGGCAGAGGGGGCACTACCTCCCGCCAGTGCCCCAATGTTAGAAAAAATGCTGCGGAAGTGCCCTCTTGGATGCCCCTATTACAGATATAACATGATAAACCACTTTCTAGGGTGCCCTAGAATTGGACAAAAAGTGGTAAAGTACTTACTAGAGTGCCCTTCCAATGGACAAAATGCAATAAAGTTCCTGACGACTTTTTGCACATTGCTGTCCCACGGCATACAACAGGTGCTCTTTTTACTATTTTTGCCCCTGCCCCTCAAACATTCTGAGTCCTCCACTGGCTGTAGGTAATAAATATTTTGTACGTAAACTGCAATATGGCAAAACACAGTTTCTACTGGCAAACCAAGAAAATTTTCTGGTCAATAATTGTATTGCAACATTGTTTTACTGTCCTGAATTAGAAAGGTGCAAAATGTGAATGTGTGTTTTCTGTTTTTACCTCAGCGCCATTGATGTCCCGTTGACCGATGCAGCTGAGCATACTCTGTGGGAGTGTCCATATGAGTAGCTCCCCTGCCGTACGTACCGCTCATCCCCACAGCAGAGAATCACCAGAAAGGCCCTCCGAAACGCGCGATTAAGAAAGGCGTACAGGAAGGGGTTCAACCCTGAGTTAATGTACCCGAGCCACAGCCAGGCTGTCCACAGCTGCCATGGCACTGAGTAATGGATGAAGGGGTCCACCACATTAGTGATAAAGAATGGCGCCCAGCATAGGCAGAAACAACCCATTATCACTGCAAGTGTCTTGGCTGCCTTAGTCTCAATGCGCATACGGCTGTTCGTCATGGGAGTGTGCTCTAATGAGGAGGAACCCGTTGTTGTCCTGAGGCGGTAGTGCTCCATTGGATCTGAGGAGGTGGAAGCCCTGACAGTGATTACCGGAGCTGTCCCGCTGACCGGAGCAGAGCCAGCCCGCTGTAGTTTCTCAATCTGTCGTACATGGGTCATGGCAGTGACGTAGATCCGCTGGTAGGCAAGGACCATGAGGGCTAACGGGACGTAGAAGGCCACCGCAGAGCAGATAAGGGCGTATGGCCGGTTGACCAAAAACACGCAGCTTGTGTCGTTCGAGCCTCCTGACAAGGCTCGTCTCTCCTCAATCTGGAAGGCAGAAGAGGCACAGACTTAATCTGTTGTATGACCTTAGCTGATCTACACTGATGACCAGTAGGAGCTTTACAGGTATCAAAAAAAGATCGAGGTCTGAATTAGAGAAAAAGATTTCAATGTAACTTGTATGAAAATGAATTTAATAATTCCAAATTATGGGGGAATAAATGGTTCAACATTTCATTTTTTTTGTCCTTGAGTGAGATTCATGTAGATGCTTTAGAACAAGCGTGGAGGTGGAGCCAAGAAGCAAAGGCTTTGCTTAGCATAAAGACTACATTGCATGAGGATACTTCTAGCCCAGCTCTAAGTTTAAAAATTCTTCTCAAAGCTTCTCAAAGCCAGCTGCCAGAATTTTTGTCCTCATTTGAAAATATAAGGAGGTCAAAGTAAATTTAAAAAACCCTGCAGGTAGAGAAGCGCCTCAAGCTGAAAACAGACTTCAGTCTCAATTACATACTGAACTTGGGTAATGATAAACTGCCCTCTGAGCTCTGCAAAGCCATAAATTGGTAAATTTGTGTAAGACAGCAGTAAAATCCTAATCCGCAAGCAATTAAAGATTTTCAGCCAAATACACATGTTCAGTACATTTGGTATCAAGGCTACGACAGAGCAAAGACTCATAAATCAGCATGTTCCAGTGCAGTGTACGGCTCATTTCTTGCATTAGTTAAAGTGGTGCAGGCAAAATTCAAACCATGTAGGCATACTGTACATTACCTTTTAATTGTGTCACATTTACTGGATAAGTTCTTGTTGCTTGGTGACAGTTTGAGTGCAAAGAAGTTTTAAGAAGGTTGAAACTGACACAATTAATGATAAAACACAAGGGCAATGGAAGTTTTCAAATTTTTCAGAACCAAAATGAGTGAACAAACAAAAAAGAAATGCAAAATACACCAACACAGAAAATAGACTAAAACCTTAAGTGTTAATGCAGAGACAAACCACTTGAAGTCCAAAGTCTATAAAAGTCTGCTTTACAACAGCTGAAGCAGACACATTTCTAGCCAATCATGGTGACATGCTGAATTTAGCCTTAAAAGATGTTGGTGTTGTGAACTCTTGTGCGTGCCTCAAACCTTATTTTGAGTAAAGTCATCACAGTTTTTATCAGCAGTTCTTATCAGATGTGATTTGAATAAATTTTAAGTAACTGTGCAGCCCTATGGTGGCTTGTACTTTACATGCACCTTTTATGTCCTGGTGACGTAACATACACACACACACACACACACACACACACACACACTTTA
>JAQLOL010000011.1:3527316-3539424 GCA_029783665.1 Naso thynnoides | reverse complement strand
CCTTTCATCAGATCGTAGTGGGGAGAAAAAACCAAAAAAACCAAAACAGCTCGGGGAATTTGTTCCAAATTAAACAATAATTTGAGTCAAACATCAGGGTTAAAGGCGTCTTGTTGGTTGTGGTCCAGTGGGGTATAAAAGAAAGCTCTTAAGATAGCATCATGTCAGAGTTTCCAGTTCAGTTCTTAAAATACATCAGTGTTGTCGATGCGAAACAGAATTTAGCGTGCGCATGGTATGATGGTCCAGTTGGGAAGCAGAGATGAAAAGCAGTCTGAGCCAGGTGTAGGAATTGTTTTAGTGACTCTACTTCCACAGTGTGACTGGGTATTAATTTTTTGGGACAGTTTTTTGCAAACTTTGTATATTCAGTCATCACTTATCTTGATGCAACAAGCAAAATTGCAGGAAAATTGATGAAGATGAAAGTAAGAAATGAAACCAACACTTTCTTTTGCTCTTCAGTAGAGATATGTTGAACAGATACAAAGAAAAGTAAATGTTAATTAAAATCGATTATAATAATGTGGGGGTCTCCCTCCATGTGCTTGTAGGACTCCACCCTTGCAGGGTTTCACATCCCAAAGGATCATGGAGTGATCTACATCAGCCACTCGGTCCATCGCGACCCAGAGGTGTTTCAACAGCCGGACAGCTTCCTGCCGGAAAGATGGAGCGGAAGGTGAGGATCTTTCTGTTTGTTATCGGACTTAAGTGTTCTGTGTGCTTCCTCTTCAAGAGAGTCAAGAGGTTCAGACTTGTTTTTTTTCAAGGACGACATTCATATGAGGCAGAACATGTAATTACAAGGAAGTTTATGACAAAAAGCGCCAAAGATAAGAAAAGCAAAAGGTAGAAAAAGGAGCAAAAATGGTAAGAAGTTAAGAAGTAAATGGAAGAGAAAATGAGAAAACAGTGCATACTGTTGGTTTGTATGTGTGTTTTTGTTCGTTAATGTATTCACTCAAAGGCTGTATTCCCCACAAGGGAACGCTTTGCATATAAACACCATTCCCAAAAGGCGATGAACCCTCTGACCCAAGTGGAGAAACAGAAAAACAATCCCCTCTGTGTTAAAGAAATGCAGAATTTTTTAAATTTTCGTTTTACTTTTCCTTTGCTCTGTTTGTTTTATGCTTATGAACGAGTCATAAAATAATAAATTTTCTGACGTGATTATCTGCATTAGCCTTTATGTTTCTCTGGAAAATGATGTAACTCCTGAAAAGTGGATTGATAAGAATGAAAACCATCAGACAGCAGTGTGTGGTCGCCTGTCGTAGTGCGTCTTTTTAAGAATTCTTTAGTTCGATTAAAGTCTCAAAAGAGGTTTGACAGCATAAAAGTGGCCATTCTTTATCATAATATTCAAACAGTCCATAATAACAGCAGTATACAAAAAATTGAAAATAGATAGTGAGTTATCAGACAGTTCCTGCTATCGTTTCAAAGATACAAAGACAACAGCCAGTCAAAAAAAGAGGGTAACGCCGGGGTCACTTACTGTCAAAAAGAAAAACCACCTGTGAAGGAGCAGGCGAGACCAGTGACAGTAGTTACTCAGATTCCGTGTGTGCTCAAAATGCAGTTTTCTCCTCTCAGGCTACAATACAGCTCTTGCAAGGAGAGATGTTCTGCGCACAAGTCTGGTTCTGTGCGCACAGATCACATTTACACATGGGCAGATTTTCTGCTCTCGCTTTTTGACAGTGATATGGCTTCATATATGTGAGGTGTTTTCTGTTAAGGGCACTGATGTTTGGAATAAAGTTTGTTAAAATGTAAGGTATCCTGCCTCCATTACATATCTTGGACCCCAAAATCCCATATTGGTCAGTCCCTGTTAACAAAGTCACACCTCTCTCATTAGTTTCAGTAAACTGATGAAGTCATTATATACTTTAGCGTCATTTAAAATGGCAGTCCGACTTTGTAACATCATTTTATAGGTTGAAAGAGACAGAAAAGCATTATATGTCCCCTTTTAATAAGGAAGTATCTCACACTGGAATTTTAGTGGTGGATTTACAAACAGCTAGTGCAGTCTACCCATCTCTCCTGTAGAAGAACAGACCTAACCACGAGATTTACTGACTATTGAACTGACTTTAAAAATGAAAGATGATTGAACACACCTTTTTCCCCCCCCGGCACTGTACAATGCCCGTGGCATAAGTCCAGTAATTCATGATGAGACATCCAGATATATAAAAAATAATGGACAAGGCTCAGGCAAAGAAGTCTTGTGCCAAATGACGTAGTTTTGCCTACATTATGCTCACCCACATGCCAGTCATAAATGTGTTGTCACAAAATAAATAAAAATTGCTTAGATAATGGCTTAAATTTTGTAAATAAAATCAGTGTAAGCTGTCAAAGATAGCCTGGGGGTCTAGACTGCGGCTTGCTTTGTGAATCTGTATTTGGAAAAATCACATACAGTACACAAACGCCTACATTGTTACCACAGCAACGGATGCTGATAGATTAACAAGGGATGAGCACAGAAATGTGACCTGATCACTTTCGCATAATGTCGTTCAGCACAGAGAGACAAGAAAAAACACATTTGTTTGGCTTTTTAACACATTACACAAAAGAGACATTTGAAGACCAGCTATGAGTCATCAACCCTCACTCACATCCTTTGCACTTTTTCTGCTACCTGCTCTAATAATAAAACCTGATCTGGCTCCTTCACACGTTCACTGCTCCTGTCAGCCGTTTTTCTATTCATGCGCCTCCTCCATTCACCAGTTTATTCTCATTCATGCCTGCCGTTCAGGCAGCAGAGCAGAGGGAGGAAAAAAATCTATGAATGTATGTATGTAGGTAGCTGCTGCCATGGAAACCGGTCACCTGACACCATCTTTACCAATAGGGATTCCCTCTGTGCATGTGTGTGTGTGTGTGTGTGTGTGTATGCAGTGTGGGGGAGAAAATGCCCTATGGAGAGAGATGGGATACAGAAATGTGAGTCAGAGAAGATCCTATCCTGCCTCTTTCATTTTTTGTATGTGTGTGTGTTCTTGTACTTGCACCTCAGTGAGGACCAGCATGAATTTTTTACCACAGAGTGAGGTTATCTTTGGGAAGTGAGGACATTTTGGCTGGTCCTCACTATGTTGCCAGGCTTTTCAAAGGGCTAAGACCTGGTTTTAGGGTTAAGGTTAGAATTAAATTTAGGTTAAGGTTAGGGTAAGAGGCTAGAAAATGCCTTGTGTCAATGAGTGTCCTCACAAGTGTAGCAGTGCAAACATGTGCATCTGTGTGTGCGTTTGGATGTTTCGTACTCCACACATGGTGACATACTGTCTGTTCACACAGTCACATTGTGGGGACCTACCTTTCTAATGAAGAAAAACTGACTCCCCCTAACATAATCATTAGATATTTGAGTGACTGGACTTGCATTAAGGTGTAATGATTGTTCGAGTAAGTCCCCAGGAAATCATTGTAGGTGAATGCCACGTCCCCGTAAGTGACGCAAGCCCAACTGTGTGTATGTGTGTGGCTTGCAGAACAAAATGAGGGAGAGTCCTCGTTTCCAGGGCTTCCCTCTATGAGTTAAATATAACCACAGCAGCAGCAGCAGCATCAGTTTGAGCAATTTCAAAGGAAGAATTACCCGCTGTCTTTCCTTGCTGCTGCGCATGTGCTCATCTAAAGATGTTTGCAAAGAAGCAGAAACCTTGGAGTAATTTTTGATTTGAACCTTTCATTTGATTCTCAGGCGTCCAAAGCAAAGCAGCCCTGCTTCACCCAACGCAACAGTTAACCTAAATTAGGTCATTCCTTTTTCCTTCTGATGTAGAAAAGGTCATCCATGCTTTTATTTCTTTCAGACCTGACTATAGTCATGCACATTATTCTGGCATCAGGAATTGCAACATCCACAGACTTCAGCTAATACAAAACGCTGCTGCCAGGCTCCTAGCACAAAGCAAGAAGCAAACACATTAGCTCCTCACTGGCTACCTGTGAGTTTTAAAATTGATTTTAATATATTACTGCTTGCTTTTTAATTTCTACATGGTAAGGCTCCTGCATACGTGTGCGAGCTGCTGATTCCCTATGAGCAGGGTTGCCAGATCCACAGTTTTCCTGCAGAGTTGGGTGATTTAGGTGCTGCCGCAGGTAGATTTCTTTTTATTTTTTAATTTAAATAAAAAAATTACAGAATATATTTTTGATGATCTGCTTGTACACAATGTTCACTTTACAATGGGTGAAATATTAATGTGACTGAAGCGTGCATAGAAGCAACAAAACACTCGGCTGAGGAGAGAAATGTATAAATGAATAGACAGGTCGCTGCTACCATGGTAACTGGCCACCTCACACCCGTTTTTATTAATGAGGATTGACTGTGTGTTTTATGTGTATGTGCATGCGCGCGCGCGTGTGTGTGTGAGAGAGAGAGTGAGTGTGTTTCTTCAATGTTTGGCCATGTTACATGAATCCAAAGTTCTGTGCCTTTTTGTCACAGGCCACTCCCACTGCCACGCCCCCTTTTTACCAGTTGGCCCAAACAGTTAATCAGCCGTCCTCTGGCTTATGACCAAACTTTCCACTAAGTCTTGTTCAAGTCTGTGAATCAATTTGAAAGTTATGCTCCTTTTTGCAATAAGCCACTCTCATTGTCACGCCCCCTTTAGCTAATTGGCATTAACACAAACACACACACACACACACACACACACACACACACTTGACCTCCTTGCCAAATTTCAGCCTTCTAGGGTGAAAACTGTGGCCGCTAAAGAGTGGGGAACTTTTGTGGACCAACTGACTGACTGACCTATAGAGCTGCTGGTCACAGCTAAAAATATGCAATATGGGTCAATAGAGAGAGACAGATAACTGAATTGTGTCGTCAGATATACATCTGATGTTTTTCAATTTAAAACATAGTTTTGCAAATCATTGAAGTTGTAGTTTGTCACAAACATCTTGTGACGTCACGTTAACGTTCTCATACGGAACCATTAACTCTACTTTTGCATGGCTGCAGCTCTTAACATACTCACACTTGTAATGATTTCAAAAGCCTGTCCCTCGTTTTGAAAGAAGGAGGTGTGCCAGTGACAGGGTGACAGCCATGTTGGTGTTTCTGACGCATACTGTGCTAGATGAGGGATGTGGATCACTGAGCAGTTTCATATGAAACTAAATGGTATTTAACTGTCTTTATGAAAAAAATTGACTTTATTGATTTGCAATATTATCTTTTGAATTAACGAATCATCTGTTTAATCGATTCCACAAATGAAATAGGATTACATTTTTTTTTGTTTCTCTCTATTGAATACTTTACATGGTTATTCATGGAATCCAGCGGAAGGGATGGGACTTTGGCACACTAACCTGCCTCCATAGCTTCTAACTAACGCACTTACTTCACCAGCTGAAAATTAGTCTCCTGCAAATGAACAGTTCACACCAGAGTGAGCACTGAGTAGCCACTATTGGCTATATATTAGAAATTTGTGAGAGATTCAGCGTTTTATTTATGTGTATATTAGTTATGTGTTAAGTGTTAGTTTGTTGAAGCTCCCACAGGATGAATAAATATGTCATCTTTCTGGCTAAAGCCATCTTTCTGCCTGTCCGTGTGTTTGCTGCTCTTCCAAACCTCCGTTTATCTTCCGGTCTGTTTTTCTTACCTCCTACCTGCTTTCTTTCTCTGCTTCTCCATCTGTCAGTCTTCCTGGAAATTATTTTCCTGTCTGCCTTGATAGTTGCCTGGCTGCTTTCCTTGCCACCTGGCTCCTTACTTTAATGACTGCAGTGTTGTTACATAATGAGCCCACCTACATTACCTACAGTTTGATCACATGTCTGTCTGTGTTTGTGTGTCTCTGTGCGTATATTCTCGGCTGTGAGTGTCCCTGTGTGTGTGTGTGTGTGTGTGTGTGTGTGTGTGTGTGTGTGTGTGTGTGTAAGCTTTTCCAGTTGGAAGCAAATAGCGTAGCTGGCAAGTTAACATCCTATCAGACAAACGCCCACACAGGCTCTAGCCGTAGATAAATGAATCGGAAACGCTACCAAGCACAGATAAAAACTGGAGCTGCTGCAGCGGGTTGTGTCGCTGGTGTTAGATAACTCTCAGAACAAGGACTTTCCCTCTTGTCCTAAAAAAAATACTGACATACATCTGTTTTCATTTGAACAGCAAATCTTGAGTATTTGATTCCAGATAAGGGTGCGGTTGCTTGATCAGTACTATTTATTCCATCTGAATGGATTAACCACTTTATGATTGCTAAGAAATCAAATAAGTCAACTTCAAGATAAATTCGACTCTGTAATTGTCTTATTATTGGGCATAATGTATATTGACCGTAGTATTATTCAGGGATTATTCAATTTATTCAAACTGTAGCTTTGATTTAAAAAAAAGTAAAAATGCTATAATTATTTGAAAAGATTCTGTAATATAGTCCAGTGCAAGTTATAGAAAAATGGCATTATGAAGCTGTTACTTTTACCTCACTTGCTTGACTTTATTTTATGTGTAAAGTGACATGTACAATATTAAGCGTAAATGTTGCCATTTGATGCATTGTACCAGCGTTAGCTTGAAGTTAATTTACACCTGCAGTCCCTTGGCAAGTCACAAACAAAACACAACAATGTTACAGCGCAAGTAAAAACAACAAAAACAGTATGTCACATGGCAGTACAGTACATCACAAAACATGGCAGAGCAGTACGTCTTACTCACACCCACCCACACACTATTACACGCACAGGCAAACACACCAACAATAGAAATATGTAACACAATTTGAAAAAAAAATCATATAAAGTCAGTTCTGACAGACTTGAGAGTCTTTTTGTAGAGATTTCAGATGAGTTTTAAAGCTAAAAATCGAGCTGCAGCTTACTTTCATCAGTTAGGGTGTTCTGTTAAGTTGTGGCTTTCACACAAAAAGCTGACTTTCAAAAGGCAGAGCAATGTCTAACTGAAGATATTCTTGTAGATCTGATGGACCCCTCTGAGCAAAAATGAACAGTCTTGTAGTGGAGAAGGGGCCAAACCATGTAAGGTCGTAAACACAAGACAAAAATTGGAAAATAATCTAAAGTTCTCAAACCTCAGTAGATGATGCTTCTCCAATATCCTACAGTGATGATATTGCATTGATTGTTTTGTCCAGTTTTTTTGAAGTTTGTTCACAGAGGCACTGCGGAGTTTGAATGACTGTTTCCTCAGCTTGCCCCCAGCAAGTGATAAAATAAGACATGTGAGAAAGGATCATAGCGTGCATGAAGATCTTGGCTGCCTCTATTGAGAGACAGTCTCTAATATTAAAGTTTGCTTGATAATATTTGATGTTTCCTTTTTTATTATTTCCTTGACGTGTTTTAAAGTTAAGGTTTGAATCTAGAACTATGCCAAGACATTTAAACTCATTTACTATTTCAATCTTCTTAGACTTAATGAAGATGTCAGCATAGTCAGACTGTTGATTGGGGTTAGGAAAAAAAAAACAAACAAGCTTTTTTGTTTTGCTTATATTGAAGCTGAGACATGACTGGTCAAGCCACTCTGATTCTTTCTAGAGCACTTGATAACCTCTTTGCTGCTAATTTAGCGGTTTTTGCATGTGTAAATAAAACCGTGTCATCGGCATACATTTGTAAACCTATCCCATGACACTGCTGTGGAAGATCACTGAAATAAAGACTAAACTAAAGGGGGCCCAGCACAGAACCTTGAGGAACACCCACTGTACACTTCATATGCCAGAGAGAACACCACCAATGTCAACACGCAGAGTCCTGATCGATAGATAAGCAGACTTCCAAGCTAGTACCATAGATGCAAATTTTAATTTAGACAGTTTTGAAACAACTACATTGTGATTTACTGTGTCAGAGGCTTTGTGAGGGTCTAAAAATACAGCACCAACCACCCCTCCTTTGTTTAGCCAAGATTTAATCTGCTCTGTTAGTGTAAATTAGCTGTTTTGGTCGAGTGGTTGGGTCTAAACACAAACTGCAAAGGATATAGACCAGACTTGCTTGCGTTGATAAATGTTGTAATTTGCTTGATTACGACCTTGTCAGCAACCTGTGATAGTACTGGCAATACAGTATGCTTATGGGTCTGTAGTTACTGGCTTCATGACAGTCTCCAGATTTTAGGATAGGAATGACAATTGCTTGTTTCCAGGCATTCGGAAAAGTGTTGTGTTTAAGTGACAGGTTAATTAAACGTGCAGTGGGTGAAGACATATCTTTGTGTTTTTTAATAAACATTGTGTCAAATGGGAAGACATCTTTACTTTAGGAGCGTTTTAAAGAGCTGATGATTTTATTCATTTCTGCAGCACTTTTAAATTCGTTTAAAGTGTTTGCAGCTACAGTATCAAGTTCCCATTTGTGAAGTTTCTTCCAAGCTCATTGTTAGGCTCAAGGAGGAAACGATTGAAAACAGCAGCCGTGGAGACCTTGTCATTGATTGACTTCTCCTCAACTTTGAGCCGAAGGTCTCCCAGACAGTGTTGCTGCTTCACTGTCAGATTATTAATATTTTGGGAAATTAATTTACTATTACTAGATTTACTGTTACTTTTCCTTTAGCATCGTCCATTTTACATGAAAAGAACCAAAATTTGGCTGGTCTCATTTCTTGAATAACCTTGATCTTTAGGCCTTTTTAAAACTTGCCTGTCTATGTTCCTTCTTGATTTTATCGCCTTTTTAAATGTAGAATCTCCATCTTTCATTAGTTTCCACGTTTGCATCTGGCCAAAGTAGATCACGTTTCCTTTTAGTTTTTTTCTTGAGGCTTAATTCAGTGATTTCGTTGAAGCTGTAATTGATTTTCAGACTATTTTACTTTTAAGAATTGCTCCATTTGAACACACATCTCTCCTCAAATATTTATTTGTCATGCTGGAAATTTGCGGGCGAAAGCCATCAATGGGAACAGACCCCGTTTAAATACATTTGCTGTTTTAATACGCTTAAGAAGAAACCCCAAGTGTGCATGCATCCAAATGAAATACAGGTGTGGGACAAAAAAACAAAACAAAACAGGATGATAGAAAGCGGAAGATCAAATCTGATTCGCCAGGAGCCCATCAGTGTGTTTTAATAAACTCCCCTTGAAGCCATGATACTGAATCAGACCAACAGCTGTCGCAAAAATGTGCCTTTTACAACTGATGTATTACATCACTGAAACATTTTTTGTTTTAGAACTAAAAAACTTAACGAGTATCAATGTGGTGCATCAGTGTACAGCAAGTTATAAAACAGAATATGACAACAAAAGGAAATAAATGAATAAACAAAAGCATAAACCCACAAGTGAAGGATTCTTGGTGTTCACTTGTAGCGTCTCTATTAAAACTGATACTTCTTGGATGAATTAAATGTCTTGTAGGCCTTAAAGCTCAGTCATGGAGTTTCAGAATGCTCTCATTACACTTTACAGGGGAAAATTAATTATACTGTACAATAGATTATGCTTCTCTGATTAACTTCCCAGCCATTCAGCATATTTGATATAGCTTTATGCTGGCCTGCTTAGTAAGACTTCCCCTCTCTCTGTGTCTCAGTATTACAAGACTACACATCTTATTGTTTCAGGATGAGCCTAATAGAACATTAAACCATTAGACAGAGAACACTAATATTCTCCTTTCTTTCTTTGCCTCCAACAAATACACACATATACAAAGCACTCTCACACACACTGGACTCAGACTATACACACACCACTAATGCTTCCTGTTTGCCTTTAATCAGAGCTCAGGTTTCAGGAAGACAGGATGCATTAGCGGTGAGAAGGGAGAGATGTCCTGCATGAGCAGGCTGTTGACAAACCTGTTGGCTGGAAACAACCAGCATCTATTTATTTTAGGCGCATTTTGGAGGAGTTACTGTAGGTGGGGCAGAGTGAATCAGACAGCATGTGTCAAGTTGTGACAGTGACTGTGGTCCATGTTTTGTTGTTGTTCGCCATCAGCCGTGTTCTTTTGAGTCCTTGAACTTTGACCCTTAGTGGAGTTTTTGATATTTATTAGCACTAAGGAGCGATGTCTTTTCAGGTTTTGTTTGTATAACATATGGTGCTTTTTTGTTGATTGTGGCAATATGGCCCCAAAGAGGCAAATCCGATAACAACCACTTCAAACTTAGCGAACATTGCCCTAGAACAAGGTTTAAAAATGTATTTTTCCCACAGCTTGTACTACACAAGTACATGGCTTCAAGATTCCAAAGTCTTTCACAATTCAATCTAAAGTGCCACCAACATTGGGATAAATTTTAGGGGATAAAGGGTATGTGTCATGTAACATGTTACCATTGTTTCTGCCATTTCTATTCCAAATGCTTTGAGAGGTTGTTTTCATTTCATGTCTTTTTTGATTATCCCTAATAGTTTTGGTTTCTCACTGTGTAAACACAACTTGTTTGTTTGCTACAAATTTGATGGGTTACTACTGAAGGTAAGGGTAAAACCTGAAACAGAGACATTTTGTAGATTATTGTTATTATTTATTTATTTATTTAGATTGAGGCAAAATAAAGTTTAAAAGCAATAAAAATAAAAAAAATACAAGTATAAAAGTCTAAAATAAAACGGGTAAAAGTAGTAATATGCTGCTGTTTCAGTGCAGAAACATTGTTTTTTCTCACAGTGTCAGATTTAATCCGTCTGCTTTCATTTAAAAAATGATGTATGATCAGAGACCGTTGGCCACCCCTGGGGTGTCCGATCATTGGTTAAGAGACGTGACATTTGCCCATCGTGTTATCATCATCTGACCATCATAAGATGTCACATCTGATGATCATCCATTTGATAACAGCCTTCTTTTGTTAGATGCACAAAACAGAGGCATTATTTTTTTTTAGGTGCAGATAATGAATGGAATTCAAATCCAATCCTGTTGACCCAAACAGGCAAGATATTTGTAAAACAGTCATTCAAAAAAACAAGTTGCTTGTTTATCTTACTTTTGAGAATCTGTCAGTATTGTCAGTGTGTAACCCCATAACTCTGTTTATGTATGTGCAGGAATGCAGGCCAAGAGCACTTCCTGTGTTCCTTCGGCAGCGGGCCCAGAGGCTGCATAGGAGTTCAACTCACCGATGTGTTCCTTAAGGTAACTTCTTTTCATTTCTCAAAACAAAAGTACATATTTGCATATAAACACTCATTGGTACCCTTTCTCTTTTTGTCTTTCAGTTCCTTTCAGACTTTCAATTAAAGAATATGTACTCATCCAAAAAAACAGACACACAAAAGAAGTCTAAATGCTGAGATGTACATATGGTTTAGTAGCCTCATCAACTAAAAAACAAAATATACTTGCGCTTATCTGTGCGCCAATAGGAGTGTTTGTCTTAAAAGGAGGTGTGGTCGGACACATTGTTAGCGCACTGCTATCTTAAGGCACCAGAAAGCGTTTTCACTAAAATGTTGAAAGTGTGGCACAGTGTTGCCCTGTTATTTACAGGGTACACTATCCATAAACATGTACACTGCTGTGTTCACAAGGTACATACATTCTGCTTGTGACACAGGGGGACACACAGCAAGACTCGTCATAGTAAGTTAGAGTTGTGGTAGATAACTTCCTCAAACGAGCTAGCGAGCTAACGTTAGCTGTAGCATAGACTCGATGGGAAGCAAATCTGAAGAAACCCTTGTCCCAGTGGCAAAGAAAATGTCATGGTAAAACATGGCTTATTGGAGACCAATATAGCAGTGAGTGGTTTAACTTTTTTAACCCCATAGACTGTTAAATCAGGTTATACTGGGGCTGTTTTCGACTAAGGATTTTCATAGTTGAATGTGATTTGTCAGGTTTGCCCATAGTCGACTAATAGTCGAATCATGTTTTGTTTTTCCGTTGTTTTCTCCGGGGTGGGGGGTGGGGTAGATGGTCGGACCATCAGATGGGGGATCACGGCAACTTGATCACTGTACAATTAGCGCGATTTAGCGCATTTACCATTTTTTAGCGGCCAAGCACGTCCTGCCCATGCACCGTGTTTCTGTGTGTGTGTTTAAATGCGGTGCGCCCACACACAAGAGAGACAGCAGGTGGCCTTTTTAATTTTTTTTTACTGTGCTATCGA
>JAQLOL010000011.1:3500691-3511477 GCA_029783665.1 Naso thynnoides | reverse complement strand
CACTCCCAGGTCCGTATTCAGACTTCCGAGGTTACTATTTATTTTAGGCCGCCAGCTCATGTGGAACTGATGATTATGTGAATGTAGAATATGTACAGTCAGTACTCCCATAAGTATTGTTATGCCCAGTCTTAGGGGCCCTAAACACAACCTGAAAAGGACCCAAGTCCTTCCCCAAGTCCCAAGTAGTCACTAACACAAAACAGCTCAATATAAGAAAAGGAGGTTTATTTACAATAACGGAAAAATTATGAGATAATCAAATAAATTGCCTCAGGGTGGACCAAGGCCAAAAACACAAACAAAAGTTAACCTAACTGGGGAGGTTCAGCCTCCCTAACAAACAAACCAAAAGACAAAGACTTATCTCCCTAACTAACATAAACAGGAGAAAACAATATTAACAAAATTGACAGTCCACCCCTGCAAAGTTTCGGGAGTGACAAGAATAACTTTCCGCCTGGGGAACAGTTAGATGTGAGAGGTTTCAGGGGAGCAGAAGGAGCAGTTTGCATCGCTGAGTTGTCCTGAAGCGCATAATGTTCAGTTTCTGTTGAGACTGTTGTTGATACGTGATGGTTACTCCCTCGTGTTGGTTCAGCTAACCTTATCGGTTCTCCATTAAACATGTCAAACACACTTTTTCCCTGAGCTCTCAAACTTTTAAGAGTCTTCTCTTATTTCAGTCCTACATCATCATGTCCTTGTTGTGTTTTTCTTACGTTGATGTCATCGCATTGGTATTGCAGGAGGAAATATCTGGGTTTTTTTGTACAATCAGAGGAGATAGCAGCAGTTAGAACACGGAGAGTTACAGCAATGTTCTCCCTGTCCTGACACACTGATGAAAACACAAAAAAAAGAAAACACATATTCTTACAAACTGACGCACAGACTCGGTGTTTGGCTGCCGCTGGCAGAATGAGTAGGAGTGGGACTGTGAGTTCCAGTGAACTTTCCATTGTTTTATCCTCCTCTCCGGGGGCTGATGGTGTCAAGATTTGAAGATGAAATAAAGTATTCGAAGACTGCCCACAATAGTGTCTTCTTGGATAAACAAGGTGCTCTTTAAGTGCAGCGAAGAAGTATTCCCTACAGTACACTACAAATGATGCACATGGCCCAAAATATTATCAAGCGTTTCCTAGCAACCAAAAGTTTCAGTTCCATAAGAGCGCAATGCTGAGGAGAATGCGTGACAGGCCTCAGGCATAATTCATGGGAAACATTTTGAAGGAAGAGGCATTTCCCCTGAATCTTGAATGGGAGCTGCTTTGTGGGACATATCAGCTGTGGATAATACTGTCCTCTTTAAAAAATAAAATCACTCAAGCTATATTTGGTTCCCAGAATTAGGTCCGCCTTTGGCGTTATGCAAGTGCCTCTTACAGCCAAACTAAATATTGCCCAAGTGTTGCTCTTTACTAAGGGTTTGCTATTTATAGACAGTGTGCTGAAGCAAAGGGCATGGGCGGTATTGCTTGCAGCATAAACAGACAATGGGTATCCATGGCCGAGTCAGTGTGGATAATGCAGTGTGTTTTAAAAGAGCAAAATATCATGCCATATCAGCCACAACACAATGAGATTAGCAGAGAGGTCCAGGAAATGTGACTTGAGAGAAAAAAAGGACCGTGTACATTGGATTAAACAGGATGAGAATGTGATTTTCCGACAATGTGACTGTGGTGTAACCTGTGACAGCACAGGGCAATTTAACCTTTTTGAAGAAGGAACCAGTTGACTGCGCAGCGTGCTTTTTCACAGAAAGACTCAATTCAAAAAATTTAACGCACGTCCGAAACCTAAGTCTTATTCTCCTGCTCCGAGACCTTTTTCACTGCAAGTCTTTTGATCTGTCATAAAGTAAAAACACACCAACATCATTTAATTTAATACTTAGGACAAAACCAATGGCCTAGTACTTTTCAAGTGTCCCAGTGAGCCGTGACAGTGAACCAGCATGCACAACACCTGGACCCTGTCATATGACTGTCATGTCAAAATGTCGTCTATATTGTGCAGAACAGGGTTGGGAGGGTTACTTTGGAAACGTGATAGGTTACAGATCACTACCCTATTAAATATGTAACAAGTTATGTAACTATTTTAAATACTTTATCAAAGTCATATAACTTATTATATTTGATTACTTTTCTAAATTTCTATTGAATGTTTTCAACTGTAAACCATTTCCAGATGCTTAAACCTGGCAGATGTGGGGATGCTGTAAATTCAAACATCAGAACCAATCAAGAGCATCAGAGCAGCATCAAACTTTACTAAACTGCCTTGACTGGAAATGACAAAAGGCATTGTGCTCATGAAAACATGCAAAGCAACAAAATGAATAATATTTTCCATACAGCCTAAGCTTTTTACAGAAAAAATCACTAACATTTTCATAAGTAACTGTAATTTAATTACACAAGCTCAGTAACATAAGGGATTCCAATTAAATTTATTTTATGATTAAATTACAAAAAGAGCTTTGCTGACCTGTAATCCGTTTAGATAACTCACTTTTCACTTTGAGAAAAACTTAAATCTTTGAGTTCTGGAGCCAGAATTTCGTATTCCAAAAAAAAAACTGTGAGCCCGATTGTGAAAGAATTGTCAACAATTTAATATAATCAATTGCACCCTTTACATTTCAAGCACCACAATGTCCAGTGTGGTTCAAACCAGTTTTATAAAACAAAGGATTTTTTGTCTGTAGAACTCAAAGATTCAAGTTTCACTGAAGAAGAAAAGTAAATTACCGGCAAAAATGGTTTTATAATGATGCAATTTGAGTACAAAACTATTACATTAATTACTGTAGCACCCTGGAACAGTCTCCCAGTTATATACTCCAATTAACACCAACGAAATAAGATCTTTTTTTTAAAGATTTAAAATGTTTTTTCTCTGCTTAGTCATCTCAGTTGATTTGTGTGTTTATTTTTTATCCTGAAGCGGGCAGAATGTGTTGAAGTATTGATTCACAGTAATAAAAATAATATGCTTGCATCAGAGTCATGACCGCGCAGCTCTCGCCTCCGTCCTCTCAGTATTTTTATCGTTTCAAGGATTCAAACTGGTAATCTTCCAAGCATAAGCTAAATTATCCATCTGCCTTGTGCAAAAAAGTTGCACTTGGCCGATTTTCTTAGGGAGCAGCCTACGTAGATAAAGCTGAAATAGAACCGAACACCATTCTCTGGATAGGATGTGTCGGCTCATTCCATGGAGGTCAGGAGTCAAATTATGGAATAAGTGAATCAAGGCTCTCTTACAAAAAATAACAATTTTGTCCGATGTGATTGACTGAACAGGCACTAAGGCAAAATTGGATGACACTTTACAGTAAGGTACACAAAATGTGGGTAGTTAGACCTACTGAGGAACGAATGAGGAACTAATACCTCTACTGCCTCGGTAACTACCCACATTTTGTGTACCTTATTATTTCGTTACCTACCATTCTGTTTAATGAATCATTACCTAATGGGTCCTTTACCATTGGTGAATCATTACCCGATGATTTGTTTACCATTAACAAATCATTACCCACCATTCTGTTTACCAGTAACAAATTATTACCTACTAATCTGTTTTAAAAAGAAACGAATGAGGAACAACTGGGTAGTTAATGATTAGTTCTTTATTCGTTCCTCAGTAACTACCCACATTTTGTGTACCTTATTGTATCATTACCTACCATTTTGTTTACAGTAACAAGTCATTACCTAATATTTATTCACCACCGACAAATCATTAACTAAAGATCCGTTCATTATTAATAAATCATGACCCACCATTCTGTTTATCAGTGATGAACCATTACCTACCAGTCTTGTTTGTTTGTTGTTTATCAGCAATGAAAGAGTAATGGCTGAGGAACAGCTGGGTAGTTAATGATATGTTCCTCCTTCTTTCCTCAGTTACTATTAATATTTTGTGAACCTTCTTGTATCATTACTTACCATTCTTTTTACAGTAACGAATCATTACCTCATAATTAATTTACCATTGACAAATCTTTACCTAATGATTTGTTTACCAGTAACGAATCATTACCCACCATTCTGTTTACCAATAATAAATCATTACCTACTAATCTCTTTACCAGGATAAAAGAGGAACTAATGAGGAACAAGTTAATGGGTAGTTAATGATTAGTTCCGAAGTTACCGAGGAGGGTAACAAAAGATGGTAATTAAGTTAGTTAAGAAACTTGTGCAGTAGTCACTGTCACAGCAGTAGCAGTGGATTAATAAAACACAGCGCATTTAAAATTAATACACCTACACATCCTAACACCTCTAAAATTATGATCAGCATTAGGCTACAATTTGCATGTTTTTGTCAAAATGTGGCTAAAAGCATGGCCTCCTAACTCAGTTAGCTCTTATACTCCCTTTATGCTGCATGAACCTACGTTTGCTGATGAGCAACTGCTGTTAACACAGTTTGCTCCACCATTTCCACCCACGCTGCGTCTGTGGGCAGCAGCTGGCAGGTTAGTTGTGTTAGCGGGCTATTGTTAGCAGGTTCACACATAAGTGTGAGTTTCCTTTAGGCAACATTACATAACAATGTGTGTGTGTTTGCTTTTCAGGCAATATTTCCTGTAATTTAATAAAGAACTCCATGAGAAACATTTAATTGCAGGCCTGCTTGTTTTCTACTGGGATAATTAATAATAATTTTAACCGATTTAGCTCAAGTGTTTTCAATGTTATTGGTCCAGTAGCGTTCAGCAGGTAGACTAATACAATTTCCTTCATTGCAGCTTAACCGCTTGTCTTGATTCTTCCAGAACCTTTTGTCAAAGTAGGTTTCACAAAGTTTTATTTAAACTTCATGTTAATGGTTGTTTATTTCCTCCACAAGTAAAAGTTTGGTAACAGTCTACACTTTACATTTAACCTTGACTTTCTGCTGCATGTCCTTAATGCAGCAAAGGAGCAGGAAGAAAGCAAGAAGAGAGAGATGTCAGTTGACACAGCACGAATACAGTTCTGTTGTGCTGTACTGTGGCTGACTGTGAGACCACCTCGAGCCCTGAGTTTCATTTTGAGCTTCCAGCAGCCACAGAGGGGGGGCAAAGGAGGAAACGTCTTAGTTGGTTGTTGCGTAACCAGTCATGCTGGCTGTCAAGCAACTGAGCTATTGACTCATGCCTATACACTCAGTCACACACACACACACACACACTCCCACAGAGGAAATTCAATCACTTAAATGTGACTGTGTCACATTAACAAGGACACTCCACTTCCTCTTGTTCCTCCCCCATTCTTCTCCTGTCTTCCTCTCCTCCCCCCTCCTTCCCTTGTGCCCTCTGTCACTGCTCAGCTGCCCTTCTTGTCATCCTCTGGGAAAATGAACAGAAAAACAGTCATAATCACACAGGTCAGCATCCCTTCAGCATGGTTTCTCTTATGTGCTTGTGTGCTTTGAGGGTTACGTGTGTGTGTGTACGCCACTGTATGTGTGTCTGTACCTGTCGTCACCAGTCATATTTGCCCCACTGGTTGCCTTAGTAACCACAGTTTCTGGCTGTGTCACACATTCTCAAACAAAAACATGACAGATTGATGACGTCAGCACGTGTGTCAAGTGTAACGGACCTCTGCCACATAAGAGTGCGTGTCGTTGTGTGTGTGTGTGTGACTGCTTGGAGGCACGTTAATGCAAACAAAATCAATCCAATTTTTGCCTCCACATTCAAAAGTAAAATTTATGGTTTCCTAACAAACTGCAGGAGGAAGGCACATAAGAGCGTGTATTTGTGTGCAGATATAGAAGGGGTTTCAACGCCGTCTGTTATCTTTAATCCCCGCGTCTGTTCTGCTCAGACTGCCACATGTCAGACAAACACTCCCAAAACACACAAGTTGAGCTTTAGTCCTGCCTGCTTTGACCTGCAGATAATCCTCCTCAAACTCCTCCTTCACAGTCATTCATTCACAAAATACATGCTGAGGAGCTGAGGAGCTGAGGAGCTGAGTCACTGACGCGAATAATATGAAAATCATTTTCAAAAACAAAATTTATTATATGATTAATATAAGGTCATTAAGGGTTAATACTCGTTTTCAGATACTGAATACTTTTCACCCTCTTGCATAGGTGTGCACATACTCCTTCAGATTACTGAGTTACTTGTATATTGACATGAACAAGTCATTGAGTCAGATAGGCATTTTCTACCTCAGCCAACCTGGGTGTAGGTTAAATAGCAAAGTCCTCAATTGTTTTGCTACCTCTTCTTCTTCTCTCTCTCTCTTTTTTAACCTTGTGATGCAGTGTGATTGGTCTAAACCCCTTAGCAAGCTTTTCTTAGCTGAGTTTGACTGCAGTAACAATGTGACTATTTTCTTAGAGGGAAAATAATTCTTAAATTCTGTTTATTTAACATCTTAATTTACAGTAAATAATAGCAACAGTGACTTCTCATCAACAACGAATCCCAGCACCCCCAGCTGTGTTTCTCCTGTAGAGGCATTATCATTGTTTTATCAATGCAGCAAACTAAAACCACAAAAGAACATTAAGTCTCCGAAAATTCACAGTCAACCAGTGGTCAGTTATTCCGCTAGACCTTTAAGCGAAAAAAGATAACAGACACTGGCACATAGCAAGTGTGTTAGAACTAGTGTTTGGCTACATCCACATTGCTGCATCTTAAAGTTCAGACATAGTCTCAAATCAAAGGCATAACTTACCAATGAAAAGCTCCTTCTCTTCTGGCTCTGTATGCTGTGTTTTGATGTAACGTTAATCTGGCTCCAGGAGGACGGCGACAGCCTTACAGACTTGTCGTATGATGACAGAAACAACTTGTCAGAATAATCCAAAGGGATTGCTGGTTTTCTGGAGTCTTTCCTTGTCACTTAAGCAACTTTAATACAATGTGCAGTTCAGCTTTGTGAAAACATCCACGAGCGCCTGCATTGTTGTCATTCCTCCACATGCAGACGCACTCATTCAGGGCCAATCTGGGCCAACATGAGAGAGTTTTCTCACTGAACCGCAACCCTGTTAATAAAGTTGTCCCAAATAATTTAGGGCTGATAACCCAGCTGAACACCGGAACTGTCACAGTTTGCTGAATAATATCTTTCCTCCTGTGCATGTAAGCAGTAGTAACATGATAAAATGCAGAACTTATAAAAGCACAACAGCTGCTAGCAGAGGCAAAAAGGTCAGTAACATCTGTGAATCATTATCCGTGTTGAAATAACTAATCGAGGCTAACAGATACATCCAGTTTTGTTTTACGATCACGATCAATCCCAAATCACAGACCCTTCCGTCTGTGCCTGTCCACAATGACACACCAAGACGGTGTCTTTAAAATAAAACGGGGACTCGACCATCTCTAAACCACTCTGTCTTTTAAGCCACTAAGATGCTGGGTTAGTAAAGATACAAGGCTCAAATGAAGCAATGTGGATGTAGTCTTCGAATACTGGCAGAGAGTGACTGACTAATACCTGCATGGAGCTAGCAGTTAGTATGCCAGATACAGTGGTTAACCCAATAGCCCTGTGAGTATAACCACTATGTTACCAAGCTCTTCTAACCATATGAATGTTGCTGTGCCAGGGTCTGGTCTAACTGGGCCATAGTAAAGTCACAGTAGGCGATAAAGAACTCTGCTAGGCACTGTTTCATGTCTTCACATTATCCGAATATGATGACTGCTCATACCTTAACATTTCTCTTTGGCATCTTTGGCAGCCTGGGCACATTACTCACACTATCCATATAAAAACAAGCAAACTGGACTGGTGCCCAAGTTATTAGATACTATCTTTTACAAGAAGGTAACATCAGCCTCCTTTCTCCAGGCAGTGATCATGAATTCTGTTATTTCGTAAATGACTAAAATGCCATTTTACTCAACATTCAAACCACAGTTTGAGTGTTGCAGGTGTAACAGGAATGCTTGGCAGCGGCAGCACGCATGCCCTTCTTTCAAAGACGTTTGAGTAAAATATGAATAGGTTTGAATATGATCTCACCGTTTCATCCTGTGCTGCTTTGACTATTCAAAACACACAGTGACATTTGAATAAGGAATTTGTGTTTTTTCATTTGAGTGTGCCGGAAAAGGAGACAGAGACAGAAGTTCAGTAGATTATTTACACAGTGATGCCACCTTCACTTATGTTTATTTGCCACATTTGGGTTAAAAATGTCAAAACCCTGCCGAAACAATCCTTAGTGTGAAGCAAAGGCATTCTTTATGCAGTGTTGCTACATTTTTTGTCAGACTTTTCTGTCTGTTATCCATAGTGAAAGCCTTTGTCCTTTCTTTTTTCTCATTGGTTTCAGTGTTGATGTGTGTTTCTGTACAGTGCCTGGAGCTGAGCATGTTAGCGCTAATAGCACTACAGACATACACATTTTATGCTTAAATAGTAGTCCAAAAGTGAAAAACACAGCTATTTGTTTCCTTGCCGGGATATAAATGAGAGGATTCATACCACACTGTTATCCATCTGTTAGATAGCCTATGAAGCCTTAGCCAGAGGATGGTTAGCTTAGCCTAGGATAAAGATTGGAAACAAGGGGAGACAGCTAGCTTGGCTGTAGCCAAAGGTATCAAAACCCTCCTACTAGCACCTATTAAAGGGTCAAATTCAGGATTGCTTCTTTTGACTCTTCAGGTTTAATCAAGAGACAGATGAGAAGATTGATACAAATCTCTTATCAGTCTTTAAATGTGAAACCTTGGCCGGGAGATAGTTGGCCTAGCCTAGCATAAAGACTGGAAACAGGGGGCGACAGCTTGCTTAGCTCTAGCCAAAGTTAGCAAAGTCCTCCTGCTCCTACATGCACATTATTCAGTACTAATTCTTTTAACATGTCTGGTTCAATTCTGTTTTCCATGGTCACATTATAAATTGCCTCTTTGTTTGATTTTAATTCTTTTTCTTCCCTTTTTCCTGTTTTTCTTAATCGAATTTCCTAGTTAAAAAAAGTTTCAAATTTCTGCTTTTCCCACAAACTGAAGCTCATTCATGCCAGTAGTCAAGGGTTATCAAATGTTGTTTGCACTTTAGGCTAAAGGGGAAGTAGTAAGCATTCAAAATAACTAGCAGGAGTAAAGAGGCAATAAAGCACATGCCTCGTGCCTCTGAGGCACGTGCATGTGTGGCAGACAGAGTGGCTGCAGCCTCTGGTTCAGTGGGTTAGCATGTGAGGGCAAGACAAGGAAGATTTCAGTGCAATGAACCTGCATCTGTGTGTATGGCTGTGTGTTCAGGAAGCTGATCCATTGAAATGGGCACAAGCAACTGGTGATGTGTTTTATTACTCATTAACCCACCGAGTCTCCACAAACAGCTCTGGCTAAACATGACATAAACCCAAAAAGTCCAGCATTTCAGCGTTAAAACTCCCTCTTACAGGCAGCAGAAATCAAAGTAACGACTACTGACAAACAATGTAAATAAGAAATATTCAGCAGAGATCAAAACACATAGTAATTGAAATCAAACACCTAGTAGTGGTTCTCAAAGTGGGGTGCCAAAAAAGGGAATACATTGATTTTCCTTCAATTCCATCCAAAGTAATATAATGACAGAATGTGTGAGTATGGTCACGGATGGCAGACACTTTCTGTAATTACACATCGTATGCCAAAATTTTATCAGATGGAGGAACTCTGAAAAAAAAACTTTTTAAATGAGTGTCTTATTTGTGTCAGTTTAGAGGCCCTGATGAGAAAAATTTGGTAACACTTTTTTTGAATGGTCAGCATACAGATAGAGTATTTGTAATATTTCAACAACATATCAGTTGGTATTCACCAATGTAAATGTTTCACTTATCCCTAACCATAACCCTAATTAGGGAACCATTTTATTAATCTTGGTTGAGCATTCAGAATAAAATCAGAAAACATTCTGTAAATGTTCAAGTAATATTCAACAATGCACAGATATTTAACAAACAATTATAATAATATTATCTACAACAGATAGGTTGATAAAATGTTACAAATATTCTGTGAAATGTCCCAGGCAGACTATCCAAATAAAGTGTAACCAAAAAATCTTAAGAACCTTGGACCAGAATTCAAAGCAGAATGGAAAATATGAGGTCAAAAAGCCCTACCAACTAAAAATATGTACACAAATCAAAAATTGTGTCTGAGTACAATCAAACTTGGCACTACCATAAACAAAAGCATTAGCACCAGGTGCATTCATCCAATACAACAATCAAGATTAATACAATTATCTACAATAATTAAACTCGGTTTGTCCAATTTTAACATGTTAAAATCAGCCACAGTTCTTTTGAAGACAGTTTTGAAGAGTAATTCTCTCATCACACACACAATATGCATCAAATCTTGGGATTAGGAAATTTGAACTGATTTCTACCTTTTATTTTACCTCTTCAGACCCCCTAAAATATTTCAGATAAAAAAATGAACATTAAAGACATATGCAACCCAATGGCAAGGCCATTATCTGGCTCTGCAGGGTCATAAGCCAAAAAGGCTTGGAGTCATTGACACTCAAATCTCAAGAACATTTTCTCACTTCCCCATAGCAGCATCATGTCATGCACATTTACTACCCTGACTAACTGGGACATTTGTTTCTGTTAAGACACTTTGCTATTAAGTATACTCATATCTATTGAATTAAGAGGATGGCATGTTTTTTGTGATTTTATTTTATATTATTTGTCCAATATTTGTCATATTTCTCAAGAGTTTAAACAGATAATTAAAAATAATAATACTAATATCATCGACAACATGTGGAAAAAA
>JAQLOL010000011.1:3468283-3480297 GCA_029783665.1 Naso thynnoides | reverse complement strand
GTATTGAGTTTATACTTCAATCTCCTCGTCTGTGTTATTTCTTGGGTACTGACTAAAAGGGATAGGTCATGTAAGAGCGATGTTCCGGAGGTTTTTGACACAAAAAACGAGATGAACCAACTTAATGCCTGCCAAACACAGTGGCAGACGTTTTCCTTCATTTCCCCCCAAAATGTTTAAAAAAATCGGAGGCAAATACATACTGAAGAATCCAAAGTTGGTAATCTCTTGAAGCCACTAATGATAAAACTTGGCCTTTACAGTATATCCATTAAAAAGCAGTACCAGTACCTGAGAAAAGGGATTATCACAAACAGGCCATTTTAACACTACCTCCCTCTTTTTCTGAATTTTTCAGGCCATGTTGGTTGCCTGATTTCTTTTGTACTTAAATTCTTTGTGATATTCTCGCTCTTGAAAGGTGTTGTATGAACAACGATATATACAAATCACAAAAAAAAACTAATAAAGAAAAAGAGGGTATCAAATAGCATTAAAAATGTTTCAGCAGTCTTTTCTTTTGCTCCTCCCTGAGTAAGTTGTTTTGGACATCCAGTTGAACTCTTTGTAAGAGGATGATACGCAACAACTTGTCCTGAACCGATGTTCCGATCTTCCCAAGTCCTTTATTTTCTACATCACAACACCTCACAGTGTTTGATGAGCTTATACACTTCCAAGTTAGTTTGAGACTTTACAGGTAACATTGCACGATCAAGTATTGTTGTCATGGTTGCCCTACTTTGCTTAAAACTGTACTTTAACATGCATAGTGTCCTGTCAGCTCTAACTTGGAGGTGTCCCACATTTATGACATCATCATCGAGCAGTTCAGATCATTCTCAGGTCGGGAGGTGTGTCTGAGGAAGATAAACCCCAACCCATGCAGATATTCTGTCGCCAAACAAAGGCTCTTGCTGACTTGTGCTGCGTCTCTACTTGAATGTCCTCCTGTCGTTGTTCAGGAGCCCCGACTGGCCCCCATTTAAAGGAGGACAACTCTCACTGGCAGCTGCACGCTCACTACTATCCACCTCTGCTGCGTTCGGCTACAGTTAAGAAGTTCATGGTGGGTTACGAGATGCTCGCCCAGGAGCAAAGGGACCTCACTCCTGAACAGGTGAGTAACGTCACGGAAAGAGCTTTGGAGATAAAGCTTCTGGCATTTAGCATGGGGGTGCCTGTTAAAGGTGTTATCATTAGTTGATGTCCCGTACTGAAATTTACGGTATGATGTCAGGAGTTTTGTTTTCACTCCAGGCTACAAAAAAGATGACCCTTTTTTCTCAGCATACTAATTAGAAATGTAAAACCAGGACACTCTGCATTTGTCTTCAAAATTTGCCTTTTGTTTTTGTATTTTTAGGCTGCAGAAAAGTTGAGGAACCTACCCGAAGAGCACTATAAGACCAGAGAGAAGCAGGAAAAAGGAGGAAAGGGGAAAGAGGGTGAACCACATTAAAAGTCAAAATGTGCACAAAAATAAAGCTTTATTCAAACAACAGTTTAATTTTGGGGGGAATATACAGTCAAAGTATTGCTTATGTTTTGAAAGTACTGTAAAAAAAAATATGATATCAGACTTTAACAAATATCTCTGAACTGTTGCAACTTGTTTAAGTGCCTTTCCAAAGACAGGGCTGTAAGATTGTGTTTTTTGCTCAATGTACAGTATAGTTACGTATTTTAAATTCATTTTTGTGGGAACAAAGTTTGTACTTGGCTCCTGACTGACTGATCCACCTACACATAACAGACTTTAATTGTTGGTCCAGGTTTTTATTCGCTACATCCTGAAATTTCATTTACAGTCTACTGGCAGATTTATGTCACTATGCATGTATATACTTGCATATTTGTAATATTTTGCATTGAGCACATATATGTGCATATGTTTTGTGTCAGAATAGTCAAACTGACAAAACTGACTTGCCTGCGTCAGTGAGTGCATCATGCCAAATACAGAGGCAAGATGAATTAAAAAGTGCGCCCTTTTCAGCAGCCATATCATATTCATAAAGTGGGCCAAAAATAAGAAAAGAACACAAATATAAAGTTTGTCAAGGTCTTTTATTAAGGATTTTCTTCTGTACAAGAGTGAGGAGTTTGTTCCATGTTAGCTGGTCCGCAGCGCTGTACAACCGTCTGTACAACAGGAGGTCAAACATTATTGATGAGGAAAATGTGTTCATTAAAATGGAGGCTTTTGGTAGAAGGCAGGGCAGAAGGTCAGGTGTCGATTGACTGAGCACACACACATCCCTCCAAACTATTTACAAGATGGCTGACTGGCCTTTGAGACAGACAAGTTGAGACAAGATAAGCAAAGACAGCTAAAACACAATTCAAATAGTTATCACGTTAAAAAAAAAAAGTCTTGAAAATTCTTACAAAGACATAAAGCAAGAAAATGAACTCAAAATTATCCATTAAGACCCATTTAAAGGCCCAGCAGGAGTTAGTTTATTTACAGTCTCATTTAGCGCACAGCCAATGGCTTTCTGCTAATAAATCATACGGAGCTGCTGACCTCAGTGAAGTCACCGCAACAAACTGCACCTGCTCTGAATATGCAAAGAGAGCCGACAGCATTTCTGCCGCTCTCTGTGTGAAACCTTTGTCCCAGTGCCAACTCTGATCAGAAACAGGCGTTGAAACAGGATAAAGACAACTTAACTCTTGTTTTATTTACCGATCACTTGTCCAAATAACCAAACTAGAGCTTTTTCAACTGCGACTGAAGCATTTTGCGAAAAGTCAGATCTTAAATAACTGACTTTGTGAGGGAAAAATAACTCAGTGGACATTGCGGATGTTAGAGAAACACTAAAAGACAGATAAAATCACTGTCAGTCATGTTTTCAGTCGCGCCTTGAAAACAAATAATACATAAGGCCATGTGCTCAAGTGATGCAACAGCTGTTTTTATCCCTTTGAAAAAAAAAATTCTATTCTAATTCAATTGCAAGCTTAGAAGATTTTCTCATTTTTACTTCAGTCATCAGTTGTTGTTCCTGTTAACTTATTTTATTGGTTACTTCTAATTTATTTCATTTCATTTTCCTGCCATGGATCACTTTGCAATTTGCTGAAAAGTGCTGCTACTCATGTAGTTCGTCACTGTTACTTGGATGAACTGCGGCTAACAAGTGTTTCGGTGACAAAGTCACGGGAAACGATGCTGCTGCTGCTGTGTACTACAGGCTAAACTAGTTTGACAGAAGAGTAACATTTTATTTTGGACAGTCAGTTCTTCTGAAAATATGAAGATTTTAGGCTCAGTTACCACTTCAAGCAACAACATGTAACTTTGATCATGACACGCTGCCTCGAAAAATGCAACTAACAAATATCAAAACGGCACGTATTAAGTTTTGCTTTCGAAGCTGCGGATTGTGGTTAAGTTACATATTTTTCCTTTAATTTTGACTCAATGCTTCAGACGAACGTCATCTTTACCCTTGAGAATGCAACATCAGCATGCAATGCAAACAAAGTCAGGATGTAGGAATGTAATGTCAGCAATCAGAGCTGATTTGTCAAATTTGGATTTGATTTCGTAACGGATACAAACCAGCTATAGAGTGCCTAAGTCACGCCCCTCTACTCCCAGGACTTAATTCAGAGAAAATATGAACAGCAGTCAATGAAGAAGGACAAATTAGTTTTTGATCCTGTCTGGCTTGTGCCCTGAATTACACATATGACGGTTGGCAATTTAAAAGATCATTTTTCATGAAGAGAAAGTTGAGTTTTGTCATCAAACAATGAAGTAAAACGTTTTTTTCGTGAGACTGCTCAGTGAACTACACGTCTCGGATAATATACGTCATCAATACAGACATGTCCGTCAGCTTGGCAGATTTCACAGCATTTTTCCAGGATGACGGGAAAAGTGTTAAAAGAGGTGAAAACAACTATAAATCGGGTCACGTTGAGAGCTGCAGCTACTTGAAACGGTTCCGTCGTCAGACGAAGGACGATGTTATGACATCATGTGCAACTGCTTCCTTTTTAATTATGTTTTTCACAAAGCACTATAGCAACTGTACACAGACTTTCTTCACGTGAAAAATTAGCATTTAAACTGATGAACATCATATGTGTAATTCAGGGCACAAGTCAAACAGAAACAAAAAAGTAATTTTCCTTTCCCCATGATGACTACCGTTCAAATTTTTCCCGTGCTAGGGTCCCGTGGGGTCCACCGGAGGGGGCGTGACTTTGGCACCCTATCTGTCTTTTCCTGCTGTCTGATTTGCGCAAATCTAAGAGTTTTTAGATTATTAAAGGCATTTTTAAAGATCAAAAAGAAGAAACTTTTAAGGCCATTTCGATCCTATGTCACACCTTTTTTAAGGAATTTCAGACCCTCGGCAATGCTTAACTTGAAGTGATGGACAAAAAAAAAGAAACTAAACTCGTGTGGTCCAATGTTGTTCAGTGTGATTACTTTAAAACGACAACCATAAAATTATCAAAAGAAAAACATGGTCCTTACAGTAAACAAAAGCTACAGTGTGTAGTGTATTAAGTTTGCTGTTCTAATGTCAGTGTGTCACCATAGATGGTTCATACAAACAGATATGTGATACTTCACTTCTATGTACAACACATCCATCATCCTCTTCGTCAACCTGCAGGTTTCTGGTTATATAAATATCTTTTCCAAGCCTGAGACCAGCCCACCAAACGGCTCGCTAAGAGGCGGTGAGGACACTCACTTTCTCACTTACCTAACACTTGAATTGTCGGAGGAGTGTTACTGTAAACACAGGAGACTGAAGGTGACGGATGATTGGAAAATGAAGAAACACGCAGAAAAGAAAACAAATGGAATACACTTCAGGAAAAAAAGTCATAAATAATGCGGTGTCGAAATTAAATCCCATTGTGAACGCCTCCCTGATAAATACTGTGTTTGCACTCCTCGACTGAATACTGCAAGCATGCAATTCCTCTGCTGCGCCACTGGGGGGCACTGCCAGTTAAAGGTAGAGAGGAAAGGGGCTAAAGGCAGCGGGTTCATGTAAACAAAAACGGAAAATGTGGGTCCCTCCGAGAGACGTGAAAGCACAAAACAACATGATGCCCCATTTGCATGTGTACACGAGCGACACGCGTGTAGCAGCAGAGAAGCGTGAATTTTAAGCTGCAATCGACGGGAACAGGATTCATCACAATGTGGGGCTGCCGATCGCTCATGCTTGTAAACAACAAATGGCCTCTTCCGGTCTGCGCGCTGTAAAGCGTTTTGTGGCGTTTCCGCTGACGGAGCAGGCCGAGCAAAGGCATCAGACAGGAGAGTAATCTCCGGTCTCCTCACCGACGGTCTCATCTGCTGATGTCGGCGAAATGTGAGGCATCAGTGTTAAATTTAGACGCTTCATAACCAGTTAAAAGTTCCTCGTGGACTTTAAAAGTTGAGGCTAAAATAGCGGCATGTTTGGGGTTTACCTTGACGGCTGTCTGTCACGGTTGCTCCTTGCTTGTCACCACGCCCTGGGCAAGTGAACTGAAAACCCTATTAGTGATGTACGCGTTTGTGTTTAATTTTCTGGCAGCAGCTGGCGAACTGCTCCGCTCCGCTCTCACTGGCAGACGCGGAAAGACGTCTGCAGCAGCTGATTGTCGTTTCCTGCTTGTTCTCTCTTTGCGCATCAACTTCTGGGCGTTTGTCCGCTGTGATCCGTTTCTCTTCTCCCCGCTCACACTTGTTTTATCATTTCCTCTCCGCTTGCAGCAGGAAAGATGTGAGAGAACACAGGGGACTGTGTCTTGTGTGCATGAGTGTCGTTGGTGAAAATGTGAGAAGCTGGAACATAAAACGCGCCGGATCTCTGTTCTCTCAGCACGACAATCGCTGTTTCTGGAAGTGGCCCCGGGGGAGTGGGGGGAGGTTTGTTGTGGATGATGCACAAAGCTGAAAGAGGACACAATATCAAAACAACACATTCAAAACTGGGGGAGTACACAAGCAGTACAAAGGTGCAAAATAATTAATTTCCTTAATTCTTTCCTTAATGTTGTTTTTGTCAAGCCAGAGACCTGCAGATTTGAAAATTAGCTTACTGGCACACTTCAAAAAATTTTTGATAGATGTTTTTCATCTTTTCCTGCTAAATTACATCCAATAATAAAGGAATTTGATGGATTTTTGCTGTCTGCTGTTTTGCACTGAGTGTGTACCGTCCCCTAAAAGTCTGACACTGCCTCATCATCCTCCTTTTGTTCTCTGGTTTATACACATCCACGCCTTGTTCCCGGGGGTCGTCTCGACTGCAGCTTGGTCAACGCTTCATCTAAGCCACTTCAAGTTCAGCTCTGAGGACCATAATTACGTGTTTGAGGTTTGAAACAGTTCAGCTCTCGCCCTCTTACAGAGAAGCTCTGGTCCACAGAAGTCCAGCCTTCTTCGGATCCGACTGCGGCTGCGTTTTATGACTTCTGCTCCGAGGTGGCAGCGGGCGTGGCCGAAGTCTCAGGCTTTACAATCTGGTAGGTGATCAAGTATTCTGGGTAAGCCTGTAAAGAGGACACATCAAATTCAAACTGCAAATTAGGCTCTTTTAAGCGATGACAGAATTTTTATTGGTGAAGTATTTGATATCTAAAGTAAAGATTTGCTGCTTTTTGAACCTTGTAAATTCAATATCTTCAGATTTTACTCCTGGTCAGCTATATGAAGATGTCACCTTGAGCTCTGATGTTATTTTTAACTATTTTCTGACATTTTTACCAAGGAAGTGATAAACATCCACAAATTTGATGTTGAAAATTGGCAGGACTTTTAAATTTCAGACAATTACGTAATGAGTCTTTTACACACAGCAACAGGCAGTTAGTGCTCATATTTATGTGTGTGTTCGCACATGTGTGTGTGTTCACATGTACTGACCTGCTCCCCTCTGTAGATGACGTACTCTGCATACGCCAGCCCATTGACGCTGGGTCGTCCTATAACAGAGTGGTGTCCCGGGGGGGCGTGGGCCATTTTCATTGCGCTAAACTGGAGAAACGACTTCCCAAGCGTCACTCTGCAGAACAGCATCTGTCTGAAAAGCAAGAACACACACACACAATGAAAACTCGTGCGAGGTGAAAATTCACCGTTTGTGAGGGTGGTGGAGGAGCTGAAGTGACGGGATGACGTTCAAATTCATTCAAAAACCTTCATGGAAGTTTCAAATGTGAAAAAAGAATTTCTGTAAAACCCCACTGCCAAGTAAGAAAAGAAAATACAATTAAAGGATTTTTAAGTTTTTTTTGTCTAAGATATTCCTAAAGCTGTATCACAATGATCCACCAACGCTTTTTAGATTTTTCCTTTTTGAAAAGCATTGTGGGACGACAGACTGCATCAAAAGACATTTAAAAATCAAGTGGATTCAGTTCTAATAAACTGTTTAAAATTAGCATTTAGGATGGAAATACGACAGTTACTGACTATTAGTTGTTGGTTGAGACAGTATTTAACTGGACGTCTCACCTGTGGCACACGTAACAGGAGCGGTCTTTGTGCGTGGGACATCCTGTGCCTCCGCCGATCCCGTACACGTACTGGTTGCTTTTGGAGGAGTTCTCGGCAAAATAGATCCCGGCGCCGAACATGCCGCCGATGTAGGCATGTCGCTCGTCAAAGCCCTTATGGATGATGGCATTGATGAAGGGAGAACCTGGCAGGAGGCATTTTTTAAAAAAAGGATGAGAGAGGAGACATCACACAGCAAAACATGCATAATTCTCTGCCTGCAGAACTCCACGGCGGGGAACGGGACACTCCTGTACAGAAACGTCTCTTTTAAGGAAACCTGAGAAACCTCCAAACACATCTGTGTTTGTTTTAGCTTCAAAACACGGAGTATTGCTTCCTTTTTTTTTGGAGCTTGAACTGGAAGAATTCCCAAATGGAGATAACTAACAGGAATAAGTGAAAGAGTTATCATAAAAATATCGCTCCTTCTCCTCTGTCTGCTCTAAGCACACTGTCTCTTTATATACAGCTTCTACAGGAAGTGAAGCTGAAATGAAAAAAAGCACAAAACAAAAGTATAAAGAATACAGAAAAGGTAAAGATCCAGATACTGTCCGTGACCAAGCATTAACCTGGGAAATCCATGATCCAAGAAACTTTAAACAACGTATGATTGTTGGTGCCAGACACACAGTTTCGGGCATCACTGAAGCCACTTGACTTCCTAGGATTTTCCCCTCAGCAGTGTTTAGAGAGAGAAACAAACTCGGCTGCAGTCTTGACTGGGCCTTGTGTTTGAAAGCGGACAAGGAAGATTAATGAGACTCGTTCAAGCTTACGGTCAGGCTGCGAGAATACATTAGAGTACAAAGTGTAGATCATCTCAGGGCACGCTGTTAGATGAACCTTTATGCAGAAAACCAGCTGCCTTTTATTTCAGACGACGAAGACGAAGTGACTGAAGCTACGGTGGAGATGTGATCAAAACCGCTGTGTCGCCCACAAAAATGTTAGATGTTAGAATAAGATGTTTAAGATGCATCTTTAACTCGGGATCAACAACAATTTGGGGAATTTTACTGTCAACTGTGCGGTTTGACTGATCGCTGATTTTAGAAACAATGATCTCTGCTGTCGTCTAGCAAGACGCACAGAAGCATCAGCTGCTGCACCACCAGAAAAAGGGACAACTTTTCTCCTCGGGCTAGGGCGCGCTCACATAAGGCAATCCGTACTGTGCCTGAGCACGTTTGACCCACAAAGCCCAGTTTGTTTGACTAGCGTGAGCGCTCCGTTCCGTGCCCAGGCACGGCACGCTTTGTCGGCCCTGGCCGGCGGGAGGAGGTAAGCCTCGGCGCGGTACGGATGCACGTGCTCGAGCACAGGCACGGAGCGCCGACATCGCTGTGACTGTTTGTGGAGGATTCACCTTAAATTCAGGCAGGCGGCAACACACAAAGTCCAGATAGCGAGCAGTGGAAAAATCTGCGACTGTCTTTTTGATTGCTGACACCAGAGAACAATTCAACAATGTCATTACAAGATTAAAAACATGACCATTCAATATTTACAATATAATACTTCATAGATCAGGTAGCTCAAGAGTGCTCAGGCCCGGTTAGACTGGAGCAATGTGAGGGTAGGGCAGCAGGGGAGAGGGGACGATTGTTTTCTGGCATGGTACGGGGCAACTGTGAACGTGTCCTTAGACTCCCAAAAACAGCCTCAGCACTCTACTGTAAGTAAAAAAAAAAAAATTGTGTTGCATAAAGGGACTACAACTTCATTTCTTTATGCAACCCTGTGCTGTAAAATAACAAACGAACCTGAAAAACAAGGAATCAAAGATGATTTTGTGTGAAAACTGACAAGCCAAACTTCTCTGAATTTACCAACCGTTGTCATCCTGGAACAAGCTCACCTCTATCAACAAGCTCATGTGATTGCATTTTGAATTTCATGACTATGGTGAAACCAACATATGATGATGTAGGCCAGGGCTATTCAATCACATTGTTCAGGGGGGGGAGGGGAACGTTTCAGAAGGCTAAGGGCCCGGCGGTGGGACATTTAACTTAGCTGTTATTCTTATTCTGTATGTCTGCGAACTAGACGACACTAGGCTGCTGCAGACTGCGGGGGGTCAGAGATGTTCTATATGACGGGAGCTCGTCGCTGCTTTGAAGGAGTTATTGTGGCAAAAAAGTCAGTCATTCACTAAATGTATTTATCATTAGATTAATTCTTAGATTTTTCTTTTTCCTTTTAATTAAATGTGAATAGAACTGATGGTGGATCAGTGTGACTTCATCTGCGGGCCTCCAGTTGAATAGGCCTGATGTAGGCACTGCTTTGCAGATACATTTGTGTTGAATTATAATAATAATAATAATAATAATAATAATAACAATAACAACACATTAGGAAGCACAGCTTGCTGCGCTGAATCACTTGTTAAATTACCATGAAAGAGCATTCGCTCATTGTGATGGTTGTGATTCTCGTCTGCAATTTCCTTTTGTCTGTGCGCGTATCTCTCCCGCAGCTTCTTATTCACCACTTTCTGGATCTGCAGAGTCACAAAGAGGAGCAGAGGGAGTGATGAGGAGTGAAATGAAGAGAGAAAAGTGTCACATGTGCGAGGGCTCGCGCGTTAAAAAATTATTTGCAAAAGTCAAACGAGCCACAACATTTAAACGGTTAAGAAAAAAAAAATTCGACTGAATCGATTTCAAATTCTCACTTGCGAATCAAAAAGAGAGAAAAAAAAGAACTGCTTCGTCTGTGTGGTGAGTACACACCTTAATGATGTTGTAGCGGCTGAAGACTCCACCTGCATTGCCTCCGTCCCGATGCTCCCTGATGGTGCTCTGCAGCTGAGGAGGAAACGACAGTGACTCTCGTGTGCAAATTCTGAGACGCTTAGAATGGAAGATGTGTGGGATAAAACATGCTAATGAAATGCAGTTTCATTCACCATGAGAGCGCGAATAACATAAGGTGTGATTGTTACAGCTCTCTGGACGTCATTAGCATAAGGAGACTCAGTAATGAGTCATTTTTTTCCTCAGCAGTCAGGGAGTGTTTGCATATTCAGGGGAGAAAAAAAAAAAAGATATCCAGTGTCCACCTCGATTAACTGTTCAAACTCGGGAACAGTCGGGAGCGGCTTCCCATCCGTCATTTCTCAAGTCCTCAAATGAAAACTACAGTTTAAATTACCTGTTAAATTTCTGCTAACATTTGACAGATCCTCATTAATTTTAAACCCATTCTGACTGATAGCTGCTGTCTCTTTGAATTACTGCTTTCATTTACAAGAGGAACACAGTCAGTGGAGCACTTCCACTGATATGGAGTCTCTTGTACTGACTGTTGCATCTTTTGCCAAATGGCTGAAATTACTAATGATGGACAAGCTCAGATTTAATACTCTAAACCCACCTGGAGAAATTAGTAAATAACATGACGAAAGTGTTACCAAAATCATGCAGTGAGGGCGGTAAAGATAATATCAGTGTGTGCTGTTGTCTGTGTTTCTGTGTGAGGGAAGCTGGCTGCGTTTACGTACTTCCTCCTCCACAGACTGGAACTCCTTGTCGTCCGGCGCCAGGTCGATCAGCACGGTGCCCTGGCTGGAGCAGTGGAAGGTCAGGTATGGGTTTCCTCCTACACGCACACACACACACACACACCAACACAAACACAGTTTGACAGAGGACCAGGAGAGGATCGACAGAGTGAACCAATTTCCCGTATGACTGATACTTGAACATTGTTTTTCCAAATATCACTTCATCACCACGTCTTGGGTAGAATATATTGTTGTATCGCCGTTCAAGTTGTACAGGACACGTAATTCGTCAAGCGAAAAATAAATCTGCATACGTCGGCAACAGCTATGTGCCCTCTAGCACGTGTGTGTCTGTGTTTCCTGACCTTGCTGGCCTCCCAGCAGCCTCTCGATGCCCTTGATGAGTTTGTGTCTGTGACCGTAAGCGTTGATTCCAATCTCTTTCAGCTCCTCGTGACCCATGTCTGCCAGCACATCCAGCGAAATCTGCTCAGAAGAGATGAAAAACAGAGTCGTGCTTATGACTGCCAGTTGCCAAAAAATGTAAGAAAAAAAGGAGAATTAATAATCATAAGGCGCACGTTTTCCAGCCACACTTCTCATTATGTATCTGTCGACTCAAGGCTGTTTTATGCCTGTAAGACATGTTGGCGGGTATCTTAAGAAAAGAGCTGCATGACACAAATGTGGTTAGACTTAAACGAAGTGTCAGATGCTGTCTGTGGCTTAAGTGTGCTCTCCATGGCTTCTCCGTATGGCCAAGTGGTATGGGCGGTAACCAATTAAGTTCATGAAAAATGGCAAGATACTGTGGTACATTTGATTTGGGACGGACAGAGGAAATTTTAAATTTAGTTTTACTGTGAAGGAGGAGGAGGAGGAGGAGAAGAAGGAGGAGAAAATTATGGTCTGTGTGCCCGATAAACCGGAGTAGAGAGGAGCACGAGGAGTACGTTCTCGGAAGCT
>JAQLOL010000011.1:3438547-3459146 GCA_029783665.1 Naso thynnoides | reverse complement strand
TGTTGTTGGCAGAGGTGAGTCAGAGCAAGTCGAGCTAATCAGCTCGTACTGACATCACCTGTTGCTAGGAAGCGCAGCATAGACCGCTGAATTAGGACAGAGAGTACAGAGAGCGTCACTGATTTTTCATTTTTCTGCGAAACCATCATCCTGGTGGCAAAGAAAATCTCATGGTAAAAACAGGGCTTATTGGAGACCAACTTAGCAGAGAATGGTGTCATTTTTCAGCCACTATTACACTGTTTAATCAGGTTATACATCAGAATGACAAAGTTATGCTGAAAAAGTTGTCTAGTTTCACTTTTTTTTTCATGAACGTCTCCCAGCATTGAAAATCATGGATCTATCACTATACCAATGATTATATGAACTTGTCCTGTGTGACTTTTAAAAGCTCATCTTCCATGATGAAATTAACTCTTGAGTGTCTAATTAAATTTACTGCAGCGCGGCAGTAAACAGAGTTTGGCGTCAGACCTGCAACCTCAGTGCATGCTAAACCTTAAGCTCCCTGATTACTTTTATCAAAACGGGTGTTATGAAATATGAATGATGAATTGCCAAGTTGTCCCGGCCTGCCTGTCTCTGAACGAAGTGTTTTTATCCTTAAAACTTTAACCGTCTGGATGTTTTTATTGCCTTGTTTTTGCAGAGCACTGAGCCAAAATCCCAGGAGGTCGCCTGCTTCTGAGACGCTGCAGCCACAGTGATTGGCACCAGCAGAGATACCATCGTCGCTGCCTAAATCCCGCAAATTTCAGCCGAGCGGCAGGATCCCTCTGGCCTTATTGCTTCTGCCATTTTGTTGAGTGCTTCCACATGTACGTTACCTGCCAGGTGCAGAGGCGTCGAGTTGCGTCCCTGCGTATCCCGACAGTTTATGTTGTCAGGGCTGCATAACTTCTGCACCCTGGCCAGGCAGCCTTTCTTAGCAGCATCCAGCAGCGCTGCGTCTCCTCGCAGCAGGTCCTGGATGTCGGTGTCCCCATCCTTCACCAGATCCAAAGGCGTGTTGCCGTCTCGGTTCTTCTTGGTGGGGTCCGCCCCGTGCTGGAGGGAGGAGCCAAAAGGGAGAATTTAAGAACTTCTCTTTGTGTGTCGTGAGAAAGAAATGAATATGTAAGAAACAGCCACTCCGTGTGCACACACTCTAACATCTGTAACGGATAATAGACAGGGTTTGATGAAAATGCAAAGCTTAATCCATCCTAAGAAAGAATACATTTAAAGACTGAATGTCAGTACAAAACTTGATGGTATAAAATGTTAGCTCTCAAAATCCCTTATCGTTTAAACCCCAGCGAAAGTGTTTCACTCAGACGAAGAAGAGATGATGACAAGTGACGAGTGAGAAGAGGATGAAGGTAATTCACCAGAGAGAGGAGAAGAAGGAGAGACAAAAGGAGGTTGAGAGGGTGAGGACGGGACATCCAGTGAAGTGGAAAACACCACATACCCCAGAGATGAGGGGAAGGCAGACATTTTCATCGCTCAACTGTCTCCTAGTTTATGGTTTCACTTGTCATTTCATTGTAAGTTTTGAAATCCGCTCATTAAAATTTGATGTTGTGGGACCACTCCCCTGGGTACCTGCTGCTGGCCCGAAACTGTCCGTTACACATCTCTCATGGCTCTATTCCATTTAATGACGTTTTTTTGGACCGATCTCCATTGTGACTTTTCTGGCCTACTTCTCCATTTGCATTTTCATTTTGTTTTAAATTCAGTTCTTACTGTAATTCACTGTCTATCCACCTAAAGTCATCAGATAAACTTTCCAACCGCTCCTAAATGTTCCTGTGCGCTCATTGTGACTTGTTTATTTTCAACGTTATGTTATTTTTAGACTCAGTGATGGACCAATATCAGCGGAAAATATTGGCAAACCAATATATCAGTCGAACCCCGCTAAAGAACCCTACATAAGTTTGCATTTCATCAACAAAAATTTCAAACAAGAAGGTGCAGCACTGCTCGATCCAGAGTTAATCTCTCGCAAGACCATAATACATCCTGCAAACAACCACAAGTCATGCAAGTTCATGCGTTTCCTACCAAGTGCTAACAAGACAGGTTCTTCTGTAATTGCAAAAAAATTCATTATGTTCCGCCACTTCAGTCCTGACAAATGAAACTGCTAATGAGTGCTTTGTGTGTTTCACAAGATCCCCACAGAATATCACAGTACTGGGAGCAAATGCAGCAGAGTTTTATTCTGAGCACAAATCCGACGCAGAAAAGGGACAACAGAAAGTTGACAACAAACAGTGGAGACAAAGGAAAACCTACTGCTGAACTCTGGAATAGTTTATACAAAAAGAGAGAACAGTTCCTCCCCAAGGCCACAGCAGATTAACACCGAGGTGCGGGAACACTCTGTTACTCGTGTGCATGTGTGTGCTAAAGGGGAATTGAGGGCGCCGCCATGTGTGCACAGGATTCACAAACACAAGCTTAAAATCCAAATGAAATCCACCGGAGTGAGGGCTTTCCAACAACAGTGGAAAAGTGCCAAACCTTCCCACCACCTTGAACAATCGATCATCTGCCTGCGTTTCCAACCTCTGCCTCCGGACCCCTTATACCGCAGCCTTCAGATCAGGGAGAGCGTGGCCTGAGGGAGCTGCTGTATCTCCAAACTCCAGGACTGTTTGGAGAGCAACAAACTGGGATTTATCTGCGCACGAGGCTGCAGTCCGACATTGAGGAATACATTTCATGTGCTGCTGCATATGTAACGATAAGGCAAATGACGAGAGAAACAACCCCTGACAGGCCAGAACAGGGCCTCATTTCTTAAAGCCCTATGCCGCACAGCTGAATAAGTCACATATCTGTCTAATCTCTCCGTGTGTGCTCGTGTTATCCCTTAGGTCAGGAAAACATAACGTTGGTGGCAAAATGTTCATTACAACTACGAGCCAATCTTTAAACTGTCCTGAAAAAAGCTCAAATGATTCCTTTCAGGAACAAAATTGATCTGGTTTCAGAGCTGAAGATGGCACTGTCACTGCTACTACTTTGACAACAAAAAGCGCCGAATCTGTTCTCGATAAAGATTGCCGTGGTGCCACTCTCCTTGTAGAATTAACAACAACACTTAACAACACTGATCATGCTCTGTGAGCCGACACTGGTTTTGATTTTTGAGTCCTGTAAATGATAAATGTTGGGTTGCAATGCTGTCAAAGAAGTCTCACGCGCGTCAATTCTGGGTCCTGTCTTGTTCACAATTTACATTAACAATATTCTATCTTCTGTAAAAATTATAACTAGAGTTGTTCTGATACCAAAAAAATGCCGCTACCCGTATCGGTGAGTACGCCAGTCTGTGCAACCGTCTGATATCATGTAACTTATGAGCTGGCTGCAAACAGTGCAAAGCTACTTTCCAGTCAGCTCGGGTGATTCTGACTGACGTTACATACGTGAAATCAATTCTTTGCTGTTCTAAACAGAGAGAGAGAGAGAGAGAGAGAGAGCTAGGAAATGTCTGCATTCAGGAATATTTTACACCGGAAAGTCAAACGTTTTCCTTTGACTGTCCAGTAGAAGTCAAAGGAAAAAACCTTTGACTTTTACTGAAGAGTCAAAGGTTTTCTTTGCTGCACTGAATTATCTCTCTGCCAAAACTAATAACAGTTAATAGTCTGAACAACTGTTGCCCTTTGGCACTCACCCGCATAATTACAAAGTGTTTCAAGAAACCTCTCTTTCTCTGATCAATATCAGTTTGCCTCGGGGGCTCTCAGGTCAATGGGAAACAGTATTTTACTTGCTTTTTACACATACTGCATAATGAAATGTTAATCAATTTTACCTCAGCAATTTCCTTCAGAGTTCATAAACACCGTGATTTAGTCCTTAAACAACTACTGTGTACCAGCAGGTCACAGACAGACTGCCAGACCTGAAAACCACTCCAGCTTATCCGAAACTCTGAACAATCGAGCGCCACATTGCCGAGTCCTCCTCTCAGCATTTCCACATGACTGCACACTGTGAAACAGGGTCTGAAGACGCACAGCAAAGACTTCACTTCATGGAGAAAAGGAAGAAAGCACGCCTCCCTAACAGATGCTAAAAAAAAATTTTAAAAATCGCTGAATCTATGCTGACATGCAGCAAAAAAACGAACCACACGACATCCCTCAGCTGGCTGCAACTCGTTATTATTTCCATTACAGTTTAATCTGAATAATTTTATTCTATCAAACGACTGACAGCTTTGCTTGTCACAATTCCCCAGAGTCAGAGGTGGCATCTAATCGCTTTGACTCGCAGCCGAGAGCCAAGTGATATTTAAGGGTGCTTTCACACCTGGATCATTCGGAGAAGTTGTTCCAAAACACCATAAAATAGCCTAGCGAGAGGCGACTCAGCATTTCCATCCAATTCAACATCAGCAGGAGAGCTGGCACTTATTGTGGCAAAATAACAGGACTTGACAACAACTACCGGTTCAACGACTGGTTCAGGTCCAAGAACTTGGTCCTACCATCAGCTTCAGGTCTCCTATCAAACAGCAGTGCAAGAAATGGCATCACAGGAGAAGGCCTCATTTCAACCCACTTTACTTTTTTGGGGGGGGTTAGGTCGACTAGTTAACGTAAGTTAGCTTCATGGATTTGCAAGGTGCGACCACTCTACATGGCATTTGTTTAGAGGGGAAGGAGGCTGTGACATATTTGCGTTGGATTATATTGGATTTTCTGCTGATACCCAATATTTTACGACTCATTTGGCCGATCACCGATACTGATATATATGTATATTTTTCCCCAACACCTGACTGCAGGGATCATCAAGTCTCTTCTGTGGTGGAATTTACGGACAGTATTATTTTGCGTACTCTTACCGTGTTGAGCCGCTGGCAAATGCAAACATGGAATTAAGGGCTTAAAAACGACGTAACATTCATTCCTCGTGCAAAAGAAGAAAAATACTTGGACTTACGATATTACAGGCACGTTATCGGTATCGGCCAACATTGGCTTTAAAATTAATTCTGAGATATCAGCCAGCATGCGGACATCTGCTGATATAATAACCAAATAAATAACAGGCTGCTGTTTCCTTGATTAAACGCCAGGTCGACGCCATGTGTCACGTGTTCCCTGTGGACAGACGTTACATTTACTCACTTTGTCAAACAGGTCGAATTTACTCTGGTTGTGGGTTTTGTTCTGATTGTCTCGGGGAGAGCACCGTCAAGTTTAAAGCAGGATGCATCTTACTTGTTTTGTTTGAAACAACTGTCATAAATAAATATGACATGTTTTACATATCGTGCAACCCTATTCTCCATGAACCCTCAGGCACAGGCGAAGGAACACAGTGACCTCTGATGTAGTTTGGATCACTGCTAGTTAAACTGACAGTATCTTTCTAAAATGTTTGAGGCAGTATGATTCACGCCAGAATGCGTAAATGAATGTTGTTATAACGGTTATTGATGTTTATAAATGACATCCTTACTGGTTAATTACATAATGCATCATTTTATGACAATAAATTTTTTAAAAAGTGCAACTCACATTTGGTAATAACCTCTGCAATGTGTAGTAATTTATTACCAAATGTGCAGAAATTTATTACACATTTTGTTCAGGATTTTCATTACAAAAAGTTAAATTTATCACATTTTGTTGAGTTATTTCATAATGAGGTGTTATTACATACTGCATTGTCACAGACACATCTGGAAGACATATTAAAAAAAAAAACTCGATGAAAAAGTGGCATTTCCATTTATCTTATTAGATTCAATGAGGAGCGATAAAGTCCTCACGGCTCCACACCGGCCTGATGTTTTCACAAACTGCTGTTCTCAGTCAGGACTTGTTTGCCATGTCTGTTTGTTGCATCCTGTTTTTATCAATACAGCAACATTTCCTCCTCAGCCAAGCGTAGAAGCATTTGTGTAACACTGTGCTGTTTTTTTTTTGTTTTTTTTTTAAATTTCCATCATCTTTATTTGTAATGCAAATGTGCATGACAACACGAGTCTGGCTGCACAGTCAGACTAGGACTTTTTTTCCTCAGCGCTGTCAACTGCCTTCACGGTGCCCACCTGCCGCCCGCTCCCCTCAGCCGCAACTGTCATCCCAGCTACTGCACCTCGCCGTCCACCAAGTACAAGCACGCTGAGAGCGTCGACTCACTTTCACTTTGTCACCACGAAGTCTGACCTTGTCAGTCTCTTTAGTTGCCTGGTTGCACTGCCTCACTGATGCTGCTCTGTACTCACACGACAGTTAATGCGGTACTGATAATAGCGACGCTGTTAATACTGTTAATTGCAACAGTTACCTAAGCGTGAGCAATATGTTTTTCCTTTCTTTCTGTTCCTGCATAAAGCTTATTTCTACCATTTCTGGCATTTAATCACAATTTGTTTGGCTTGTATCTAACATTTTATTACAAGGTTGTTTAACTCTTTGGTGTACCTGATACAGACTGCTGCGTGAGTTCATGTACACTGAATTCAACACTGTTGATCTAATAATAATTTATTAGGTGCCATATGGTATGAAGACAGCGGTGATGGAGCCTCGTCTGGAGGTGATTATGAGAGGAAAAACAAAAACACGTTCTGCTGTGAACCCGCAACATTTCACAGGACTCATTTAGACTCGACGAGATGTGACCAGATATCGCACAGCGGATATTTTCAGCCTCGCAGTCTGATTGGTTGGAGTTTATCATGTCTGGGATTACAAAGGGAAAAAAATAAACAAAACTGCCAGAGTGCATGACAAGTCAGATTTTTTTTGCGCTTGTCTCTAACAAACTAAAGAACTCAAGAAGCTTCATATCTGTACTGTGGATTTGTACATACTGAGTGATGCACAATATTCACAGGGCACAGAGGACAGCAGATGTCATTTATTTTATTGCTGAAAGATGGCTTTGTGTCACCAGCTTTCGAATGAAATGTTAGAACAGATTTTGGAGTTTCAGTGACACTCTTTCATGTCTTTTAAACACCGTCCTCTGAAGCTGGACGTAGAGGAGGATAAACAGTGTTTACAGGGCGTCAGAGCAGCAGCATAAAAAACGGCTGCAGAATTCAAATGTCTGAATCCTGCCGACTTCAACGCACCCAGAAGTCCTGTATTGTAATTGCAAACAGCATGCTAATGTTTGCAAATGCGGCTGGTGTGATGTTTTCCACCAAGGGAACCAAAAGAGACAGCAGAGGAAAAAACATGAGCCACTGGTGAGGACAGATTTCTCTCGACACTTCTTCGCTGCGGTTTAGAAATGAACTCTTTTTGAGGAACAGAATTTATTAAGCCTCTAACTTACAAATATTTTAATTACTGATTCACTGTTCAGATGGCAAATGTCAGGAAGTTTTTAAATACATCCAGAGCTCACGGAAATGTCCGGCTAACGATCCAAAACCACAAGAGTGAATGTGAAGCAACTCTCCTTCAAACAACTTTAGATTTGAACTGATGAGATGGATCTGTATTTATTTAAGGACTTAATTCAGCTTAAGGTTTTCATGGCAGTAACTATCACTGAACTGATTGCTACTGAAGTTGTCCGTGCTTGAACAAGAACTTAAATGCCTTAAATGCCTAAAATTGAAAGTTAGTTATATGTTTGGGGAGGGGAATGCTGGTCCAAACCTTAAGCAGCAGTTTGCAGATTTCGTATTTGCCCTTCGCAGCAGCTTCGTGCAACGGCGTGAACTTCCACAAGTCGGCCACGTTGACCGAGGCTCCGTGTCTGACCAGCAGCTCGGCCACCTCGTAGTGACCATACGAGCAGGCGTTATGGAGCGGAACCAGACCTCTGTAAAGGTGACACAACAGTTATGCACACGTGAAGACTGTCATGTTTCCATCTTCCACAACTTTGCTCTGACTTTCAAATTTAGCGTGTGATCCAAAATGGACCAAAGCCAGTTGGTAAATATTTAGCTTTGTTAGCCACAAATTTAATCACAGCTCAAGTGTCACACCCTTTGTCCTTGGCGTGGACGTCGGCCCCGTGGTGCAGCAGATACTCCACCACTGACACTCTGTTGTAGCCAGCAGCAAAGTGAAGGGGAGTGGAGTGCCGTCCCTCCAGGTCTCTACAGTTCACATTCTGAGCTGTACACAGCGACTGGAGAGAGAGGGAGAGAGAGACGAAGAGGAGACAAAGAGGGAAGATAAAAATGAATATCTATCTTCAGATGAGAGAGCTGATCCACCAAAGAGCCATACAGAAATTCCCTGCGGCTGCAGCTGATGAGGTAGGAACTGCTTTCAGGATTCATTTTTTATGACTGTTTCCATTTTAGCTTTAAAAAGACAAAGTTACTGACGAGGAAGATTCGATTCAAATATTCGATAGATGGGGAAGTTTTTTAGCGATGGAATGTGGCAGTTTTTGTAATGTCGATGTGCAATGGCAGCCTTTTCTATTAAAGAAGTACAAAGTATGATCAGGCGTTTAAATAATCAATATCTCAAAATTAAGATAAGAATGAAGTGGAAAAAATAGATTTTCGTCTGATAAATGGGGGGAAAAAAAAATCCAACACCGTTTACAAACAATATCTGAACAGGGAATGTTGACTGTCCTGCCATAAACATGCAGGTTTAGACTTTGTTTTCTGAGCTGGTGCTACTCTTCTTTCTTATGATGACATTATTTAAATAACGAATAATTTAGTTTTAATTTTAATAAATCATTGCAAATAATATTGATAATAAGAACAATTTTTTAAACAGAACACGTAATTGTAGTTGTCATCTTTTTTGTGGCTACTCTGTGAGTGTTGCGGGGCAAATTTTTGTCCTAAGATCGTAAAGGAATGACCCTCCCTACTCTCCCTCTGATTGGCTAGTACTCATTACCCTCATCGTTTGGATCGATTAGGTTTAGGCATACGGGGTTAGCAGGGAAAGCAAATCAGGGGCTGAGGATGATTCATAAGAAACCGTCGAGCAGTCTGCTGATGAGCAGAGTAGAAAACAGCGTGACTGTAATCGACGTGAAGAAGAGACTCTATACTTTCACTAGCCACTCTGGATCGAATGTCTCCACAGCTTCAGTACTGGAGGGACTGCCTTTAATTTGGTGCAGACAAACAATTTCCACCTTCCCATGTATTACTGTGTTGTACATCCCTTTTGTTTTGAAGTGGTTTTATTTTGTGTCAGGTGTTCAAACTTTCCAGCTCCTTGAAGACTCGAAAAACTCCGCAATGGAAAAAATAAGCGCGTCCACCAAAAAGGTAAAGGGAAATTAAAAATCATTGCAGGCAAAATGATTTGTATTGTTTAAAACACAGATTGAGTGACATTGCTTCACATTCTCTAGTAATGTTAGTTACTGGTGACCACTGGCGGACTCAGGATGTTTGCTGGGCAGGGGTGAAACTAGTAAAAAGGGCACTTATGGTTTGCGGTGGGGCACCAGTGCGCACAAAAATTGTTGGGGACTTTATCACGTTTTGTCCAACGAAACGGCACCCTCCCTAGAGAGCGCTTTACCACATCATTAATTAATTAATTAATTAATTAACAAAAGTAAAGGAACCCTAGAGGACACTTTACCACCTTTTGTCCACAGGAAGAGCACCCTAGAAAGTGCTCCATCATGCTTTTTCTACCATAGGGGCTTCCAAGAGGGCACTTTGCTGTGTTTTTTCTAACATTAGGGCACCGGGGGGTGCGATTGCCCCCCCTGCCCCCACTCTGTGCCCGCCGCCGCTGGTAGCAGTAATAGCGACTGTCTGTTCTGAACTGTTCACCTGAAAATTACACTATGCGAACATTTGCTGAAAGGTTGTCTGTAGCCACTTTACGTGAAGATGTGATTTTTTTATTTAACAGAATCATCTGTTAAAAAAATAATATTTGCCCAAAAGTTTGATCGATGACCACATGATTCATTTGCTAATGGCTTCCAATGTAACCTCAGCAGTACTTTGGACTTAGAGCTATTTTGCTATGATAAAATTATGAAAATTACACCTGCTAAACATCATCACATTTGCATCATCAGTGTACACATGTTGGCATACTGATATAAGCATTAAGCTTAAAGCCTCTCTGTGTCTAAACGCAGCCTCATGCAGCTGCTAGCACGACTCCGGACTCTTATACTCGTTACAGACGTTCAGTGGTCTGGAACTGACAAAACACAAATGCACTTTGTCCTGAAGGAAGCTTGCAATTTAGGACAGATATCCAGCAAAGACATATTGTTGAGAAATGATATATTATCCTATTATATATAACCCAGACCCAAAAGTTTACATCATCCTTTTAATTCTATTAAAAACACAGCCGACGAATTGAAACTAACATCAAACAAATCAAGCCGGATGAGATTCAGCAGGATAAACTAAACATAAGAGAAAGGAATAACAATGTTCCTGTGCCCGTCTATTATGACTTGTGATAAAAAAATGTGCCTGTGAAATGAAATATGTGAAGAAAAAGGTTTTATGGAGCGAGGGCAGCAACATTAACTGAAGTGAGGAAAGAAATGCATGCCGCTGAACTGAGGCAACACCTGCTGGCCTGCTGTTCAAAGAAAATAACAGCTCTACTTTTCTGTTATTTCAGACCCAATTACACCTTAGCTCCGTACTAAGAGGTGACACAGCGGGGAATTTATTTAAAGTTTACTTCTACACTCTCTGCTTTACAGGAAAGAAAATGAAACATCCTGCTGGCAGACCTAATCCTCAATCTTAAGCCATTATCTCTCACTGCAACTGCAGTGCAGCTTCTGTTTACGAAAGCTGTGTTTCCAGGAACGGCAGCCCGCACCAGGCCGGGTGGAATTTAAAATCTGCATACAATGAAAATGCTGTAATTAGCTTTGACTGAAGCTGGAGGGGAACAATTAAACTTCAGGACATTAGGTTTCACACAAACCAAAACTGCAGGAATAATAGTGAGTCGTCAGGATGACATGGGGTCATCTATGGAGTTTTAATTTTTGCTGAGAAAATATTTACATCAATACTAGCCGACACTACTAGCTTACCCAAACTGTGGTTGACACAGAGCTGACACAATTTAACGGGCTCCGGATGATTTTATTACCTAGACCTGACGCTGTTAAGTTATCCAACCTGTGCAGGACCTCCACAGCTGATGTCGCGCAGAAATGAGAGTTAAAGTGGCCGTAATTAATGACAGAAAATGGCCAGTTCCCTTTCCTCTGAACGAGCTAATATAAGCAGAGAGTGTACATCCCGCAAATGAAACGATTTAGGCGACTGAGCAGTGATCCAAAATATGATCCAATTATGATCAAGCGACAAAATACTGCTGTTTCTTGCAATAACATCGGATTCATCGCTTTTGGTCTGGACGCACCTTAACAGTCAATCTGAACCATCGCAGCAGCTAAGCAGATGACGGGAATCAACCCAGAAACGGTGCAAAGTGATTTTTCTCTTAAAATGTCAATCAGTAGCTCAGAAAGAATGTGAACCCTTGTCTGTGTGTGTGCACGTCAGGTAAAAAGAGCCTGACAGGAAGCCACACCAGAGCTCTCGTCTGCTCCGCTACGATCTTCTGCCAACCTGCCAAAGCATCACACTTCAGACACCGACAGACGCTCTTCATCTAGAAAACCCCCCTTTCTGTCTGTCTCCACAGATAGACATAGATTTTTCACTCTAAACCAGAAACTTCTGTCAAATACTTCAGTGAATCTTCCCAGGTCCTGACATTTGGTGGGTGGCTTTATCCGAGGCATATTACAGTGCATCATGAGTGCCGACATTTTTAACACGAGTGGGCCCGGTGCAAATCAAACTGCTAACAGAGGCGGTGCGAAGAGCTTGTTTTTCTGGAATTTGCCCTTTTACAGGAGGAAATGTTTGCAATTCTGCTGGCATCAATGTGGATGATAATACAAAGAGATGAACAGAAAACATTTGATATCCTCCTGACATTTAACAGAAATCAGTGCGACCAGGACTCCATTTCGAAAAGGTCAGAACATTTTGTTCTGTTTGTGTTGGTGGGAAACATTATTCAGGCTTCAATTTCGAGTTGACGTGGTGAAATTTACATTATGCAAGTGTCAAGCTCATCCACAGTTCATTTTTTTGTTGTGTGTTTATGTTTTACTTCGTCATTCAATAATGGATTATTGATTAAAGGGCAGATTATTACAGATTTAAAAGAGAGCTATTATGCTTTTCTGTCCTACAAATGTTGTTACAATGTCAGATACTCGTGTTAAACGATGCCGAAGTGTCATATAAGGAGGTTCGTGCATTTGGAAGTGAGCCCTGCAGGCTGTTTGGGTTGAATCTGCACGCTGTGTTTTACAGTGTTTTTTTTCACAGTGTTTTTCCGGTGATGCTAAAGCGTGCTGGCCTTCCTTATATGGCCATGTCAAATCATGTTCACCGTGCCGTGCCTGCACCCCCTCCCCCGCTCTGCTCAGACACCACTCTGCTCTGCTCTCTGCTTCAGAGATTACTGTCAGCAATTTGTTGGAGCTGGCTCCAGTAAAGTGTTTTTTTGTTCGTTTTTTGTTTTCCCGGGTGAATGAAGGACAGTAAACTTTGTTAAACTTTCCTAATAAAAAATAAATAAATAAATAACATTTTATCATTGTACTAGCGGTGTTTATTTTGGGTCAGTAAAGAGGTTGTGAGTACAACAGAATGAGGAGGCGCGCATAAGGGAAGGGGGAGGAGAAACAGACACAGACCGTTTGGAGATAATGCAGAAAACACAACGAAGACAGAGAGCGCAAGTCACAGTTTTCTGAAGATCTACAGACTTAACTGTTCAGTCACTTGTGTCTGGCTGCTTTATAGGAGTCAAAATCAAAATTGAAGCCCAAAAATGAGTATAATGTCTTCTTAGGGACAATAAACTTCTATATTTATCACGTTTTTTAACATGCAAATTAGATTTTTAACCCAAGAAGTGTCACTTCAGGCAGCTGTAGCATTTAAAATTCAACCCATGATCAGTCGTGCCGCTGGTCAAGCTTCACAAGCGCACTTTTCTGGACAGGGTCTCACATTATTTCCAAACCATAATGAAGCAATTAAAAAGATTTCTGCTCCCTCAGAGCAAATTATTTCCCAGGACTGGTGTCATTACACACACTGAGGCTGCTGAGGTCATGTTCTTTTTTTTTTTCCATGTCCATTTTTCACATCACGGCAAAACTGATTGTTTTGAGGGGACTAAATTGTTTCTCTTCAATCAACTAACCCTTTTATTCTAACTCCATATTTTGGCGGCGTCTGCCTTAAATAAAGACAAATGGATTTTTTACCGTTGCAGTGAACTTAAACATAAAGCTTTCAAGGATTTCTCAAACTGCCGAAGACAGAAGACAGACACCAACACTGTCGCCAGTGTTTGATTTATAAACTCTATCGAGTATTATTGAGTAAAGGTGACAAATTACAGTTAAACTACCTTGACAGTGTCCAGGTCTCCGGCTTTAGCGGCTTCCAGAAGTCTGTAGTCCACATCTGAGTTTCTCACTGGGATGTTTTCTACAGAGTAGAGCACACAGGAGAACATTGGCAAACATTCATTGAATATGATTTGCACAAACACGAGTAAAAGCAGCAAATGACCGGGAAAGTAATTTTCCCCTCTGTGAAAAAAAGGTGGAGGTGTGAAGAGAAAATGACATTCTCAGGATGTCTCTGCTGCATGGGATGTTGCAACTTTGTATTTACTTTAGACAGACGCGCACACACACACACACGCGCGCGTGTACTCACGTCAGACAACTCTTAAAGGACCACACCAGTCTACTTTTGACTTCTCACCATGTGCAGAGATCGCCCCTATCTTCTACAAATGTTGGTCAAATTTGACCATGTTTATACTTTAGATCTCAGTCTGCATTTTTACACCTAATTCACTGCCATTCCCGTTGAAACAGGGCACAGAAACACTAAAGGACACATGAAAGTTGCTTGCTATAGGTGATTCACCCTTCTAGAGACAACTTCTGCATTCGTTTGGTCAAAAATGACTGAACGAGAGAGAGAGGCGAGCCACGAGCTGTTAAGACAAAAGTTATTTACGCCTGGGAAAATAGTCCCTTACAAGTGTTGCCTTCCTCACTTGAATATTAAACCGCCGAGGGATTTTTACACAGACGCTCTTTTTAACTAACGCTGTCACACATTTTCAGGTGCTTCCTGTAACGTTTGTTGAATATGGACAAAATGTAAACAAACACCTTATCTCACAGATACAGCTATTTTGGGAAAAATGTGTTGGGTTTATGTGGCTGATGTTGACCAAGGACAATGACATATAGCAACACTGGTATGTTTCTTTAAGGCCATCTTGAAACAAACAATATTTAACGAGTTACAAAACTACCTTTCCAGTGAAATTTGCATTGTAATGACCAAATTTCAACAACGAGCTGTGTTGATTTGCACCTTGAAATGAACTGACAGGAGAGAAAAATGCATCCATCCGCCACCCCATACAGCAGTGTGTTTTAGTGACTATGACTTCCAGAAGTGAATTTTCTTGCTGATGAGTGCAACAATGTGGTTAAAACTAAGAGGAAATAACAATTAAGTTTGCCAACATATAAGGCAGGAAGATATGTTGGAGGTTCCTTTAAAGCTGCTCTTTTTTTAAGTCCCAGTGTGCAGGATTTAATGACATCTAGCTCTGAAGTTGCAGACTGCAAATAAAAAAAACCCCTCTGATCATGCACCCCTTAAAAGTGAAACTCACAAAAATGTGAAAGGCCCTCTCTTTAGCCCGTGTTTGGTTTGTGCATTCTGGGCTACTACAGAAACATGGCGGATTCTGCAGAGGAGGATGTGTTCCCTCTAGATATAAAAGGCTCATTCTCAATTAATGAAACAATGAAACTAAATATAACTACAACTATGAATAATAATATTAATTTCAGGTTATCTAATGATTCTTTTAAAAGTCTGCATTTCTAGTAATTTGTTAATTGATCAGATCAGACAGTAGGGCTGCAACTAACCGTATTTCTAGTATCAATTACTGATTATATTTTACGATTAATTGGTTGTTTAATCCATGAAACGTCGAAAAAGTGCTCAAAATGCTCATCCTAATTTCCCAGAGCCCGATGTGATGTCTTCAAATTGCTACTTTTGTCCAAACAACGGCCTGAAACACAAAGACTCCTCATTTATTTTCATAATTGACACAGAGAGGCAGCAAATCCTCACATGTGAGAGGCTGAACCAGCTTTTCTTTTTACTTTTTTTATCTGAAAAATCACTCAAAGGATTAATCGATTACCAAAATAGTTGGCAATTGATTTTTCTGTCGATCGATCGATCAATTATTCAATTCATTGTTGCAGCTCTATCAGACAGAAGAGAATTTAACAATTATTTTTTTTTAATCATCTTCACATTGTCACAGCATGAAACCAGATACAGTACTAAGCTGTTTGTTGATTGGTTGATTGAATCTGCACCTTTAGTCGGAAACTATTAATAGTGACCTTTTAAAAACGTTTTCAGTTAATCCTGCTGTTGCTAGCTGCTGCATAGCAACCAAAACCCAGCGCCTACACAGCTGCGCACCCACCCACCCACCCACACGAACACAAAGGGTGTCCTACCGTTGAGTATTTGCTGAACAGCTTCATTTCCCATTTGAGCTGCAGTGAAGCCCTGCAGTGACACCAGCGAGGCGTCCGCCCCGTATCCTAGCAACAGCCTGCAGGTCTGAAGGTGGCCTGCCAGCGCTGCGCGGTGCAACGCCGTCTGACCCAGCGTGTCCAGAGCGTTCACCTGCAAACACAAACACTTCTGTGTTACAATAACTGATGAGACCTTCAGGCAATCCTTTATTTCTCACTAACTGCTTCACTTAAAAAGCAAAATCCACCATCAGTTACTCTTACAACTCTTACATTCACCCTTACACTCACAGATTTACTGACATTTCATGAACGAGACCCATTGTCTCTGTACTGTTCTAAAGTAAGCATAAATCAAATGAATAAGAAAATTGTCACTTTCTGTTTTATTTAAGTTTGACACAAAATTCCAATTACGCTGGACTCCGGGTTTTATGTGCTCAAAACCAACAGAGAAAAATGTAAAAATTTAGTCCTAGAGGGTGGTGTTCATTTTTATATACTGAACAACTGCTTACACACACACATAATTTCACATTCATATAAAAGTACCAAGTTAGAATGAGTTAGGAAAGGGCAATGTGTATAAAATCTTTATTCTCAGTATACTGTGGTATGCTACCTCACTAAAATCGATGTTAAAATGTTTATTGATAAAATAATTGGACATGAAATATCTGCTAATGTCCAGCAAATTAAAAACTCGGCCAATGAGTGCACCTCTTCATATTGATGCACAAATCTGATAAAGCAGTCCTGATTATAGATTTACAATAATGCCTGCAGAGTCACTAGATGTGAGGGTAATAAAACGAGAAACGGTTGTGTTGAGGTTCTAGATCAGACACAGTTAACTAAAGGTTTAGTGTCGTTACAGGAAGAAAACCTGAGACTATGTCAGCTACAAAATTTTCAGGTGGTCATGTGACTTTGATCATATTTGTCTTTAATTCTCAGCCAAATTTGGACCCTTTTTCTGTGCATAACATGCACACTTTTTGACTTTCACGTGTCCGTAACAGTAAGAGCAAGAGGAGGATTTTTTTCCTGTACCGAAAATCACCTCTTTGACTGAAAACTCGCGATTGTGTTGCAATGCATTCTGGTCTACTGCTCTGTTGACATGTAAACATCAGTGCCCCCCTCATCGCTGACTTTCACCCATTATGTGCGGCACGGACAAAAACACGGATGTTTGACGCTGATATCTGAGACTGCACGAACATTTACATCGGTTAAATTTCTCTGACATTAAAAGGGTCTTTCTCTGTTGATCGGCGCCGAAACAGCCGCGTTAGATCGACTCTGGTTCAGCGGCTGTAAAGCAAACGCTTTTGATGGATTCTGTGCATGACGATGACAAAGAGATAACCACAAACAACAGAGCAGACTAAAAAACATTTGTGACATTAATCTACATGCTTGAGTGGATAAACAGATGGATGCACAAACAGGGAGATTTATATTCCATCATGTTTGTGTTTCATTTAATAACAGCATGTTTGCATATATTTGAGAAGGATTAAGGCGGAGAGAGATACATAAACAGATTGCTGGATGGAGATTAGAATGAAGATATAACAATGAGAACGGAAAAATTCTGAGAGAGAAGTTTGGTTCAAAGGACAATAATGTTTGCACACTGGTGAAGCTCCCACCATTTTATTGCTGGAGCAAATTCAACTTTTCAATCCGCGTGGATCTTCAAATCTGCACCAACAAAAAAACGGTGGGAGCTTCACCAGTGCGCAGACTTTTTTGGCCTTTTCATTGGATCTTCCTGCTTTGTCCTGCACCTAGGCACGCTAGTGGATGTGTATGCATTCCTTCTCGCTCAAAGAAGTTTGGTTTACCTTGGCACCGTGTTTCTGTAGCACCTCCATTATGTCATTATGAGCACGTTCCGCTGCCACGTGGAGAGGAGTCATGAAACTACAAAGAGGTCGAAGGAAAGAAGAAGATAAAGGTGAGTGTTTTTATTGGTGTCATTTCTGTATTTTCCTTTACATGCAGTAAACCTATAAAAGCATGCTCATCCATGGTCCAACTGTTTTTTAAATTTTATTTATTAAAGTGAAACTAGAGAACTTTTTTTGGCTAAATTTTGTCATTATGATGTATAACCTGATTAAACAGTGTAACAGTGGTTGAAAAATGACACCCTTCTCTGCTAAATTGGTCTTCAATAAGCCCTGTTTTTACCAAGAGATTTTCTTTGCCACCAGGACGAGGGTTTTGCAGAAAAAATGAAAAAATCAGTGACGTTCTATGTACTCTTTGTCCTGATTGGCCAGTCTACGCTGCGCTTCTTAGAGACAGGTGACCTCAGTACGAGCTGATTAGCTCACCGTGCTCTGAGTCGCCTCTGCCGACAACAGAGTGTCTGCAAGCCACACCGTCAGTCGGCTCGAGCTCGAGCTGAGACGGACCAGTTTACTCCGCTGCGACTTTCCCTGGTCTCAGTTCAAACTGGACTTAACAAAGAGAGGAACAACAAACAAAATCGAGCACAAGCGATGCTAACAGCTGCAGCGGATTTGCTTCCCAAAGAGTCTGATGCTAACGTTAGCCTGCTAACTCGTTTGCAGAAGTTATCTACTGCAACTATAATTAACCGATATTAAGAAACACACAAATACAGGGTCACAAACAAAAAGGACTATGGTAAACTATTACACTCCTACTGATAATACAAAATGTACGAAAAACCAACTGTTGGCCCTTTTCTCAGGGTTGCCAGATTCACAAGTTCAAGTGATAATTCAGGGTGTTTTTACACCTGCCTTGTTTAGTTTGGTTGATCTGTGCCAGATCAGCCACATTAAATCAACTTTGGTCCAGCGGTTGTAGAGCAAATGCTTTTGATAGACTGTGCATGACACTGACAAAGACCAAAAAAGACAGAGACCATCTCCTCATACAGGTCTTGGTTAGAAACGAGCTCTGACACAGTTCGTTTGTGGTATGAACACGATCCAACCTGGATCTGCCTCAACGGCAGAACAACGGTGCATTTTTGGAGTAAACCAGCTCCCGTAGCCAGCTGCGCCGCGCATAATGTGCCGAGAATGACTTTGTAAACAAACAACTAGCAGTTTGCTGTGACACAAACATAAAATTGATGGTTGGCTTGGAACAGTGACAAAAGTTGTATATTTCTATACACATATCTGGCCTGGTGCACGGAAACAAATTCCACTTCTGCCGGTCCATTTTGGATTTTAGAAGTTTTCTTTTCTTCCAGTTTCCCACCAAACCATGAGACACACCCACCTGATTTCTGACCAATTAACAAAATGACAGCTCCCACATGGCCTGAGATTTTACCTGTATGAAACCAAAATGAACCAAAAAAAAAAAAGGTGTTTTCCCACCATCTTAAAATCCGTCTTGTCAGACTTGAAGCTTTGTGCTTGTGTCTGAGCCACAGTGGTGTAGACCAGCCGGCTTCAAACGAGAAAAACTGACAGCTACAGTTGAAGACGTGTGACGGCCAGCGAGAGTTGCTTGAAAACAACAACGGTGGCTACTGAAGTATAAACGCTGCTACAGCATCAGCTACATCAGAGCTGGAGAGAATTTCTTCATTTACAGAAGAGCGAAAAACATCACCAAGGACTTTTCATGTCTTTGTACGCCTCCCCTAACTGACTTTGGCAGTTAAACAACCAAAAGGCTCTGCTGGTAACATCTCCTACTACTACTTATATGGTTTGTTGATCTGATTGATTGGCGTTAGACCATGATGGACGGATGATTCATCCAATCACCTGGCCAGTATTTCTTACAAGTACCTGCCCTTTTGCTAACAGTTTCCAAGAACGACTGTCCAGATGGTTCTGCGAAATAAACCATCTGGCGCGTCAGGCTTCCTTACAGTAGCTTCAGACCAAAAACACTGATGTCATCTTGTTGACAGTTTGTACACAAACACAACAATGACCTCACTTTATGTTTTTAAACAGATGACAACAATACTCACTCTTTATTCTTCTCATTTACATTGGCGCCTTTCCTCAACAGCAGCTCCGTCACCTGTTTCCTCTTAGGGTGTGGCGATTCTACGGCACAGTGCTAACACACACACACACACACACACACACACACACACACCGAGAAACAGAAATATCATCTTAGCACCCGTGCAACAGTGTAAAAAACTGTGTGTGCGCCAATGCCTGAGTGTTTCACCCACCAGTGCAGTCTCGTGTGTGTGAGGATGTTTGAAGTTGATGATCTCCAACGCCAGGGTCTTCTTTGCTTTGGCCATGTCAGCTTCGCGAGCAGCTTGAAGCAGCGAGTGGCCCTTATACTCATCTGAGCACACAAACACAAAGAATGCTGACATGTCAGGAACAGAGAAGCCAGCCTCTGCTTCGATTTCAAGAAAAATGTTGAGTTCTTGACAGGTTTTCTATAAACCCGGTAGTTGCATAAGTATCTAAACCCACAGGGGACAATTTGACGCTTGAACTGATTGAAAAAATCGACAAAACTGGAGTTACTAGATTCTTAAAAAACAAGGAGAATACATAAGCACATCCAAAAATATTTAAATAAGGTGCTGAACCAAAAGAAACATATAATCAGAAAAAAGAAAGAAGAGGTCTGCACACTGGAGCTCCCATTGCAGAGAGCATTTATTTAAACATCCGTAAGTGACGTACAAGACAACATGTTCGTGGCTGATGAAGTGTGGAAAGCTTGAAATGTCACTTATGGATGTTTAAATAAATATTCTCTGCATTTCTGATTACTAGATTCTTACGAAGCCATAACAATACTTTCTTTATAATTCACATCGACCAAAAAACTTCAGGCAGATTACTTCAAAGTTTCTACCAGCGAGCTAATAACTTCTGATCCAACAGTCTGGGTGCTGCTGGAGTTTGAGCGGAAACAAGTGATTACCCCCCCACCCCCCACCCCACCCCACCCCCCAGGACTCAAAATTACAAACAGCAAACTATTTTGCTTCAGAAGCGTTTCC
>JAQLOL010000011.1:3417905-3438447 GCA_029783665.1 Naso thynnoides | reverse complement strand
GCGGAAACAAGTGATTACCCCCCCACACACACACCTCCCCAGGACTCAAAATTACAAACAGCAAACTATTTTGCTTCAGAAGCATTTCCTGCTGCATAAAAGGAGTCTGTTCAAGCCCATTTACTGAGTGAGCAGCAGCATTCATGCATTTATAATCAGACAGTTAAACAAATGGTATGAGCGCCACGAAGAAGTCACATCTTCAAGGGAACGCGGTCAAGAGCAGGACAACAGAACAACACAAGCAGCCTCTGCAGTTATTATCTAAAGAGAAACTTGAAGTCATTTTTTCATCCTTATTAAACTACCACAGTGCCGCCCAAACTTTTGGGTTTGAAACCCTTTAAACTGAAGAAACGTCCACTTTAAAGTCTTCATCACAGCTATGAAAGATGTGAGAAACTGGCTCTGATGTTTGAACTGGTTCTGTTCAGGATTCTTGGAAACGTGGTGCAATTTAGCAAACTGGCCTGCGTTTCCACCAGTTTAGAGCAAAATTATGGTGATCAAGGAAACATCAACAACAGAGGGCGCTGCTCAACAAACAGGGAGCTGTAGAACTTGACATGCCCACTTCCCTTTACGCAGAAAACCTGCTATTCTTAGGTTCAAGCTGAAAAGTTGACTTTCTGTGTTCTGAACCTATTTAATTTTGGTTGTAATGCTCAGAATGGTTTAAGGTTAGATGTGCCAACCGGAGCGGAACTAGTTCCATGTTGGTGGAAACGGGCTACCAAGAATGTTCCTTATTGTTTTCTTTGAAGGATTTTTAGATGCTCGAAGAGAAGAAAACTTCCGGTACAGTCGGAGATAATGAACATCAATCTGTTTAACAGAAACAGAGTCTAGTTTTAAATAAAAACACAATGGTTAGTTCTGAGGATACTTGAGCTTCCCAAGGACACCGAAGGAAACCGTTCCTGGTAGTTAAGCAGGTTCATGATGAATGTTCTAAAAATTGCCCGTTTTCAACTACAAAGTCCTTGTTTTGATTGATGCCTTTCTTCTGCTTTTATGTCAAGTGCCTTGGAACATGCCGCAGATGGGAAACTGCAGTGAACATTTCATCTGATTTACAGGTTGTTGTTGTATTTGCATTAACCACCTGGAACCTGAAATGTGACAAGCAGCTGCCGAAGAGCAGCCAAACACATTAAAACCCCATTTACACCTGGTTTTAAAATGAGATCTACACCTGGATAAGTTATCCAGGTAAGGAAAAAAAAATCCCTGTTAATTCAAGGTGTAAATGCATCGAGATCGGACTGTGATCAGATCTGCCAGACCACATCTGAACGTAGTCCGGCTCGCATTGTGTTTGGATCTCATATTGGTGTAAATGTGATCCGTTCAATCCGCTTGTATTATTAAGCTTGCTGAAGTCCGCGGCAGTCGGTGTTCCCATTGGGCAGCACCAGCTCCACTTTCGTTTTCTATTTTGAAAATCAACGCTGTCAGACGGACAGATGCCATAATCAACGGTACACCCTGCATCGAGCCGAGTCGCCGCACAGACTCGCTGAAGACACAGCGACATTTCATTTAAACACAGTATGGTGAGAGTAAGGAGAGTTAACCAGGAGGACGATGGATGAGTTGTCAAGGTGAAACGCAAAAAGGACCCACTTCAAAATATTTCGGATGCTAATAGAGAACTTGGTAACTTAAATGAGCGAGGAGTTCATTTGCTCACCTGTCTGAGAACGCATTAAAAAGACGAGGTGTAAATGCAAAGGTGAGGTCAGATCTTTTATTATCTGGATAACTTATCCGGATACAGACTGCAGTTTAATACCAGGTGTAAATGGGCTGTTACATGATGTCATTATGTCATTTTATTTTCTTTCATCAGATAATGTCCTACACACCTCATATGGATCTTTTAAAGGAATAACTTCACTTTTTGGAAATTGTTTTCTTGCTGAGAAATGAAGAAAAATACCAAATAATACCTGTGAGATAAAAATGAAGCTAGCATAGTAGCGTGGCATGAACAGCTGGCCTGACATGTCAGGTCTCGCTTTTTTAACTTGTACAAAAAACCGTTAAAATAATGATTTGAAGTTTTTCGTGGGGGTTGTGTGCCAAACTATTTCTCAGCTGGTTGCCTGGCGACCTCACTTTGACGACAAGACTCAGCAACAAAGCGTAAGAGTTATTCGCCAAAATGCCGAACCATTACTTCTGATGCACTATATCTCTGGCCTGCTTACTTATTTAAAGGCAATTACCGTGAACTACTTCCATTCAAAACGAGAGAGGGCTTAGTGTCAGACTATTTAACATTGCATAAAGCAGATCTGAAGCACTTTTAACAGGACGTACTGGTCGTATAAATGTTTCCTCCAGGAAAAGAGAAAAAGCTGGCAAAGAACTTCCTCTCGACTCCGGCGATCTATATTTTCACTGAGCACACTTTCACACAGAACACAGGCGCAAACAAGCTTTAGACTGTTTTCTAATCAGGCAGAAAACTCCTTATACCAGCTAGAAAAGAACACAATGGAGAAAAGTCTGATTTTGAAATAAAAATCTTTCAGGTTCAGGTTTGTGTTTCCGTGACAGGTCTTGTTATTGCAGTGAACGTCCCACGGAGATTGGCTTTCACAAACATGCCCCCATCAAACACCAAACAGCAAACAAGAAGCAATTGTCCTGCAGTTGTACACAAACTTGAGATGGCTTATGATTCATGTAGCATTGGATTTGTGTTTTGATCTGCCTCATTACAACGATGGAGCAACAAGTACAGCGGCGAGAGAGCTGATTCAGTAATTAACTTTCAAAGGCACGCAGAGAGCTTTATAGCAGAGACAAAGACTTGCCTGCTTTGACTCCGAGGCAGCTGCAGACATTAAGAGACTGCTGCGTGGATTCCGTTGTTGCGCGCTTTCTGTTTAATTACCTTTATATTGAAAAACTGAGAAAATGCTGTGTAAAGAAACACGCAAAGAGATGCGGAGTTCTAAGGCCTGTGGTTTTTTTTTAAAAGCAACAGTTGGAGAAAATTGTGTTTCTAGATACACATTGGCACTAACTTGAAATAAACACTGTGATAGCGCTCAGCAGCTCAAGGATATTTTAGAGTGAAAAACTTGAGAAAAATGCTTTGACCTTCACATCCTGTAGAGAAGCTGCTTCAATGAGCTACTGAATGAAAGAAATTGAAAGGCTGGAGCTATAAATGTCAGTTAAAGTCGAGTGGGAAAATAATGGATTTGGCTTCCTGAATGACCGTGTGTGTGTTTGCCTTTGTATACATTGCTTTCAAGTGCTGGGTTTTAATGAGTGCAATTAATTGAACATAATTAAGGCTAATTATAGAGTGTGATCTAGACCTTCTCTTTATGTAAAGTGTCCTGAGAAAACTTTGTTGTGATTTTGCACTACTTAAGATTTACTTAATTTTAAAACATCAATCAAGGTGTTTTTTTAGTAGGTAAAGCGGACACTGACTCCAATGACATCACCTGAGGCAATTTATCTAATTTTGAACAGCTCCCTCTGGAGTCACAGAGGGATTCAAATGACTTCATTGACATATGCAGCACTACTCTTGATCTAAGGGGTGAATTTGATGGAGTTCCACAGGGTTGTGTGCGGCCATGAAGATGCTATGCTAGCAAGTTTCTTCAAGTAAAACACCTTTTAGGGTTCGTCAGCCCTGTAGGTGTTTGCAAACTTCGACCTAGAGGAGTTACTGACACCTTGTGAGTTTCTTCCGTCAGTAAAGAAATAAATTCCTGACAAGTAAAAGCGACTGGAAAGTGTCTCCAAACATCTTTACTGCAAGAGTGAACCGGACACCAAATCATCTATTAGGCAGCTACGAATGACTGTTGTCACAAAATGTCATGATGAACGGTTCAAGGAAAAAAAATGCTAACTGCAGAGTTGCAACTAACAATTATTTTCCACATCAATCAATCTGGCAATCGTCTTCTTAAACGCTTTGCCACTTGTTCGGTCTGTGCGATGTCCAAAAAGACTTTTTCCAAAGCCTGAGCTTACATTCAGATTTGCTTTGTAGATCAACAGAGGAAATTCAGTTCACTATTAAACTGAAGTAGCATTTATTCAAATGTGTGAACGTGAAACCCACGATTTCTTTGATATTTTTTCCTCAAAAAAATGAAAGAAATAGATAAATAGATTATTAAAATTGTTACCGGTATATTTTATCTTATAATCAGATGAATGCAGTATTTTTCAGAACTTTTCTGTGTTAGCAGCCCATTTACAGGCTTTTAGGCTCGGCTTAGACACTTTTTCTTGGTTTATGTTTTTAAGGTTATGGACAAAAACTCTCGTTACTCTCTTAACAGTTTCTAAATGTGACGGACTTGGCCTGCATTCTCCTTCATTTTTTCAACCACGTGAAAAAGCAACAACAACAGCAGCTGAATATGAGCACCAGTTGAGTCCACGCACGTGGCGCTGGGACTTTGGCTTTCTTCACACCCATAATTTCATGACTTCGGCTCCAGAAAACAACAGTTAAAAGATTGAGATTTGCCTTTTTAAATCATCTCGGTGCTGAAACATGTTCAAATCAACGGTTCCAAACACAACGCTTGTAAATACACCCTTCTTGAGGCAACCTATTCATTAATTCAACTGCGTGACACATTTAGCAGTGCCGTACACTGCAGCTGCAGTTTATTTAAATGAATCACCACACTCACATGTGAGTCTCTCCTTCAGCTCCGGAGTGGGTGCCATGTCCACAGAGCTCTTGCTGTGGCAGTTGAGCAGCGTCGGGTCGGCGCCGTGGCTCAGCAGCAGAGAGCAGACTTCAACTCTGTTTTTAGACGCTGCTTCGTGGAGTGGGGTGAACTGCCACAGATCCATGGCATTCACACACGCTCCATGCTTTGGAAAGAACAAAACATAAATAAATAAATAAAACAAAAGGACAGAAATGGCAAAGAAGCACAAAGTTGCAGGAAGAAAAGAGATGAAACAGAGCAACATGGTTCAATACTGGTGTTTTATGGAAGAACCAAACCAGGAATCTGCAAAACTTGATTCTATTTGCCTTCTATTTCCAGTTTTGTTACTATCAAAACATAGTCATATTAATTTTGAGTCAGTACCACTGCCAAAGTAACTACTGAGTCAGCATGTGTGACTGAGAGTGCGTGTGTGTGTGTGTGTGTGTGTGTGTGTGTACCTTAAGTAGCAGCTCAGTAACTTCATAGTGTCCATAGGAGCAGGCATTGTGTAGAGGCACCAGACCGCTGGACAAGCAAAATAAAACACAGTATTCTAATTAAATATAAATCATTCACAAAAACAAATTAAAAGTCGAGCTTAAATCAAAAATGCATTTTCAACCCTTCTGGACCACATCCCTGCTCTTACTGTAGTCAAATTTAAAAATGTCTCACAAAAAAATGAATTATTTTATATTTTTATATTAAAGTCTGCCACTTCCGTCTTTCATGTAAACATATCTCCTGGGTCCCTGATGTCATCCCTGACCTGGGCCATTACTGGTTGAATCATTTTTTGAATTAAACCAATTATATCACACCAAGTCACTTGTCTGTAAACCTGTAAATATTAAGTAAACTAAAGCTAGCTTGGTGTTAATATTTAGCAAAGCCCTAGCAACGGTTGCCAGTGAGTAACGACAACACTTGCCAACAACACTCTAATCAGCTTCCTAGAAATTCTGTCCCGCCCCTGCAGCCCATTCATTGGTCGTTTAACTGTTTGAATTGCAAATACGTCACAACGTGGCAGTTAATGCTCTGGAAAAGGGCATTTCAGCTCGTCTTTAAGGATAAGATGTTTTTTTTTTTTTTTTTTTTTTAACCTTAGATCCTATTAGTGGGGTGTTTCCCATAGACCTGAAACATATTCCTAGTCTCAGTATGCTCTCCTGTAAACTGCGCTGCTTGCCATGATGGCTTTAGCATTATTACTGTGAGTAACGTGGGACAGCGGGAGCTTCCTGCTTCTCGCTGCCAAGGAGGCAACCCCAGTTTACAGTTATGTTAGTTTGTCCATTGACTTTTGAGCCTCTGAAAAATGTGAGATCAAGCATATAAATGCCTGCAATTCTGAAATGGCTAAAGGAACTCTATCACTCTGAGTGTTAACAGCTTGAGTAAAAGCAGCCGCCACTCGTCTGTCTGTAGCGACACTTCATGCCAGCTCCCATCAGGGCGTTCGCGTTCTTTCTTGGCAGCGTGGAGCAGGAAGCTCCTACTGTCCTGTGTCTACTCACGGTCACAATGCTTATGTCCAAACCATGGCAAGCGATGCAGTTCGCATACCCATTGACTGACGCTATCATGCAGACAGCGATGCTGAAATGCCATTGGTCGAAACGCTAATTTAATTCTACCTCTCCATGCTGACATAAGAAGGGTTTATATTTGCCTGCCTAAATCTTATGAGCTTAATTTCAGTTTCAAATAACATCAATTGAAGCCAACAGATGGACTTAGTCTTAAATAGCAGCTACACTCACAAGCTCTTCAAACTCTCAGACCTATAATCAAAATTAATGACGACTCAGTGAGCACATAGTCTCACTAAGCCAGCTCTACCTCCGCAGTGCTGTGTCGGTGCTGGAAAAAAGGTCTGGCTGCATCAATTATCATTCTGCCAGAGAGGAAAAGACTCTGACTTGTTTGTATTTTTTAAAACAATCCAAATAATTCTGGGCAGTCCAAGACCAGTACGCACACGGATAGAGATAAAGCAGAAAAATGCTGACTAAAGGAGTCGCCCAATGGCACACTTACACCTATAGTTCACATCTGGGGGGGGCAGACTAGTTTTTGCAAGGCCTTATTTTGCCTTCAAATTACTCAGAAATCAAGTCTGACGGAGATGAATGATAAAATTTACAACATTAATAGAACTGCAGCCATTTTGTTTCAGTCTGAAAATTAGAACAGAGCAATTGAAAGTTGTAGGAGTGGTGTGTTTGCCCAATCAGGCTCCTAGACAGGTTGATCATACGTTGACCAGCTCACTACAACCACTGAAATATTATAGATTAAGTTCTTTAAAAAGGTCAAAAGTTTGACTGTTTAAATGTTTTTCTATCTCTACTTCCTGTCTTCTTTAAAACTCAGTTTTTATTTTAATTTATTTATACATACCCTTTGTCCTTGGCGTGAACATCTGCTCCATGTTGTAGTAACAGCTGAACTATCCTCACCCTGTTGTATCCTGCTGCCAGGTGAAGTGGAGTGGACTGAAGACACGGAAAAAGACAAAAAGGGACAAAAAGAGCAAGAAGAGAGGAAAAAGGGGGGGCAGGGGAGGCAGCAGACATAGTGGGAGAAAGAGAAGAGAGAGAAATAAAGTAAATGTTAACCCAGCAGTTTACTCTACTCACTGACTTTACATGATTTCATAACATCAGTCCATTAAACAAAGGGTCCAATAAGGAAGAACACGATCTGGTCTTTAGTGAGCAGCCAGATGTACGAACATTTCTTATGAAAGACTTTTCAAAGAGAAATGAGCTTTCCTCCCACTGAACCTGTCTACACCGGTGATAATGCCTGACTTTATTTCCTCCATTAAACAGATGAAAAGCTGCAGTTCTGTGCGCTTTAAGATGGGACTGCGGTGAGATGGCTCCGGCTGTCCATGCAAAGCGTCCTCTACATGCTTTTAGCAAAAAGGCTATTCTTCCTCAAAGCCGGAGTGACACCCAGACTGGTTGAGAAACGAAGCGGCAGCAGGAATGTTCCCATTATTCAGGCAAATGGAACTTGTTACTGAAAAGAAGCAGAAAAGCTGCCTCCAAGTCAGGACATAAAAGCCATCTTACAACACTGGATGTACTAGAGATCACATCGTGAACAAGACTGGGATTAAAGCGACTGCATACAATGGGCAGATGTTAAAAGTCAGATAGCACATGCTGAGCGAACAAGAAATGTGTTAATGTGTTCATAATTGTGACCAAGTGCATCAATAAGTCTCCTTTACACTGGGGGGGGGGGGGTGGGGGGGGTGGGGGGGGTGCGCGATTGATCGATAAATCAGTTTGCCGGTATTATCAGCTGATATCAGCCTACGGCAGCAGTATCGTTATCGGCGCATGTTCTCCAATATCTGCCAATATTAAACCTGTACTTTAAGGCTGGAATAAACGCTTCGTCCAGTGACTCAAAACGAGGTAATCGCATATGTTTGTCCAGCAGAGGGCGGTCTTTAAGTGAAACGTTTACTCTTTGGTGCACTGATGTTTGGAATCTAGTTTGTTTGAATGTAAGATATACACATCTTTGTCGCAAGCATTTGATCGCCACATTCAATCGATATTATATTTATGTTATATCAGCAGATATATCAGATTTTAGAATTTTCTTGTTCCCTAATATTGATACCAGCATCAGCCCCATAAATCATTTTGGTCGGGCACCATTTTTCACACGAGCCATTTGTCCTGGAAATCTCTTTGCAAGAGATGATATTATTGATATTATTGACCTCCAAACCAGTGAATTTCCTGAGAATAAAACACCGACAGAAAACAGTGTTTACTCAATTAAAGTTGTATCTATAGTTATGGTGGCACTGTGGCTTCGTGGTTATCAATGTTGCTACATAGCAAGAAGGTTCGGGGTTCAGTTACCGGCTGGGGCAGGACATTTCTATGGGAAGTCTGCATGTTCTCCCCGTGTTTGTGTGGGTTTCCTCCGGGTTCTCCCGTTTCCCACACTATCAAAACATGTATGTTTGGTCTGTCTCCAGTAAGTACCCTTAACAGAGGTACTGTCTCACAATCTCAAGTTGGTCCTTGGGTGCCACGCTGTTGCTACCAACTACTCCTCAGGGATTGGTTAAACACAGAGATCAAAGTTTACTGTACACTGTATATGTGACCAATAAAGTACCAATGAAGCACCTGATCTTTACCTTATCTATCCACTAGGAGTGAATCTGATCGGTCAAGTCTTGCCAATCATCAACTGATCAGCAAAACATTTTTTCTTTTACCCATTAACTGATATTCTCATTGTACTGACGTTTGAGTGTTTTCTTTGATGATTTACTCTAAAAAATTAGAGAGGCTGCTTCAGTGTTCTTTAAACATTTTCATGCATGCAGTAACGTCATTGAAGCGAGTATTACGGGACATTTATGCAACAAAGCTAGAAACCGTAGTTAGAATAAAACGTTTTGGTTCTGATTATCTTGTTAAGACTCTGATGGCGCTCTGAGTTTATCAGGAGGACGGTTGTTCTACTCCATAGAATTTCGATGTATGAACCTAGACTGTGCGAACGTGGGTGACCTTTTTGCTGTGTGGAAAAACACAGAACATTAATTAACATTAGATCAACAGGATCTATTCTGTTGGCGTGCTGATAGGATTAATCATCAGCTGTAAAGATGCCGTGCCTCGCGCGTGAAAGGCACACAGTGTCTCTTTCAACGGACAGACGCACTTCTCGTTCTCGCTGCAAGGACGTCGCTGCTTGTAAATGTGGCTCGTGTACTTTGTCTAGCATGATGATTTGTTTCAATAGACTAGATATTTTCAAACTTATTGAAACATTTTAATTAATGGGCTGGTATTTATACCAAAATCTGATATGTATTTTGATATAGAATGATGCAACTATATGTAAAGTCAGACATTCAGCACACCCATATAGTCTGAAAGGAATTGTCTCATTTCATAACCACATTTTCATGCCACTTTGACACATCGAGCGGGTCACTGACACCGAATCAGGCTATGGAACTGAGAAGTATTTGCGCAACTTTTCAAAATCAAGGGATCCGAACACTGTTTGTTAAATAATCTTCAGCAATGTGGATAAGTGGGCAAAGGTAAATAAAAGAGCAACGAGAGCTGTCTGGCGAGTTCAGAAAATCACATCACTTCACCGTGATGAAGCCTTTTCAACCAGGGAAAGACGACATCGTCATACCGCGACACAATGATATCCAAAATCTGACACAATGTCTTGTCTCACATCATGATACGATATAACACTGATGTACTGCACAGCCCTATCTGCCACCAATGCTCTCTTTTTCCCAAATTTAAATCTATATACCTCACAAAACACATTGCAATCATTTATATGTAGGGTAACACGGTGCTAGGGATTGCTATAGCACTAAAAACTGAGTCAGCAGCTTCAAATGACTGAATGAATGCGACTGAAAGAGAAAACTGTCCTCCATGTGGACTGTATATGAGCATAGAGACTACTCCAGCCTACAGGATCGCTGCATTCATAGTCACAAGTTGAGATGATGATTTTAATGTTAAAGTTCTGGCATGTCACGGATTGAGACTAAGAATTCAGGAAGACAGAAGTTTATTGTGACATTTTTTGCAAAGAACAACAATTCTATATAAAGATTTTTACTAATAATAAACCAGCAGTACAAGGGAGAAATGGTGTGACAGGTTAGTGCATGAAAAGGGGTTCAACGTTATTTTTAAACACAAAAACATATGTATGCGGCGACGACATTCACAATACACCTGATTTCAGTGATCTAATGACGAGATCTCACGTGGTGATGGCATGAAAACTGTTGTGAAGTTTTGTACAAGGGATGTTAATACGGAGAGATGCTTGTTTCTTTCCTAGAAACAAGAGCCGCAGCTGCCCTCCATAACTTTTAAGATTTGATTTTCTCTACTTCCTTTGATAACAAAATCTATAACAACAGCTCTGACACTGACATCTGCATGAACCTGCCCCGACGATTGGAAAGCTGAGTGTCAGTGAGATAACTCTGATTTCACTTTCAATGCCACAACCCTCTGATATCCAGTGTGAAAGTGCAAAGATCCCTCTATGACACACATAAAGTAATGTCATCACAATGCAAGACTTCTGCTGACAACTGCATCACGCTCTGAAAGAGGAATGGGGGCAAGTCGTGACTGTGGAGCAAGCGGCAGCAGGCTGATGATGTCGTTAAGGAAGTAAAGGGAGGATGCTCACAGAGAGAAGGGTGACGTGAGACGGCAGGATTCGAGTTTTGGTGGTTTAACAGATGCACAGTGGTACATTTCACCCACGTCTCACACACAAAACCTCAGTGTGATCTCCATCCAACAAACCAATTAAAATCTCAAAACAAGGAATCAGTCTGAGCTGAACAAGTCAGCTGTAGGCAAACAAATTTCCAGCATTTTTTTGGGATGTAAACTGCTATCAGTGTACAAAAACAGAACATGACTCACACAATGAGAGGTGCATTCACAAATGGTACAGTAAACACACCGCAACCTGAGGTCACTCGCTGTATATGCGATACCCCTTTTCCACCAAAATTAGCGAGTCTACCCGGGGGGTTTTTAAACGTGGGTCGACCCACTAAAATATGTCTAATGACCCCATTCCCACTTCCTGCGGGCAAGGCGACCCGTCTGTGAACTTTCTGTGAAGCATCCTGCTTGGATGAGTGTGCTGTATTGTGTGAAAACATCATTGTGATGTGTGAGGCAAATGTCTGTCAACCTCAAAATCCGATTAATGACAAATGCAGACGTATTAGAAATTCACTGTGTCACCCTTCGCAAAAATTGGATCTGGGTGAAAACGCTTCGCAGTACGTTCATTTCGCTCACAGCTTGTATGAAAGCGCAGGTGCTCTTATCGTCTTTACATCAGAGCAGAAGCGACAATATATAACAATACTGTAAACAACTGCAAAATGAAATATGAGTCACGATGTGTCACAAAGTAACTTGTGCGTGCTGCACTCTTATCTGGCTGGATTATTATCATTTATTTAAATTGATTGCAGGGAGGGAGAGAGGTGTGGTGGGTGAGCTAGGCTGACTTTTAATAAGAGAGAGAGAAACACACCATGCTGTCAGTTAATAAGTTTGTCTCAAGAGTTTGTCTCTATGCTTATAGAGACGCAAGTCAGACGGGAATCATTTTCAACTTTATGTCCATCAGTGTTAACTTCTGTAATTGTAAAGTCCATCAGAGACTGAAATCCTGCACCGTGTCTGGACGACATGACGCACCACATGAAGAGGGAGAAGAAATTCACCGGGGAACATGTCAGAATTTAGGGTGTTCATCCAGGTCTCACGTTAACATCAACAGCAGAGCCGAGCCAAGGTAAGGTGAGGTGAGACAAACTCGCGTCTACTGCAGGGTCAACTGACCCGGGCGTAAATGGCGATCGTAGCGGGTTAATGTGGGTTTTTTGACCAGTGGAAAAGGGGTATGAGATTACAATTTTAATTAACAAGACAACAAGCAAAACCGCAGCATTGGCCAAAGTCTAAAAATTGCTTACAAAGCTCCGGTTTTCTAAAAAAAAAAATCTTATTTTCTCAGTGCTGCCTTTCCGATTTTGAGAATTATTCAGCATGGTTTCTAAAGGTAACTTGGACGTGACACTGGGACTTCTATCAAAGAAAGAATAAGCTTAACTTTGATCAGAAAAACCCAACAGAGAATTTTTTTCATCCCCCAAAAGTGGAAATTTAGCTCCAGGTGCCATTTCGCTTTGAGCCCACGTGGTGTGTGAAGAGGTAGTGAAAAATAGATCATCTTTGGTGATCTCTGCTGCTCGCTCATGAGTTCAGCCGAGCACGGCGGCAGCAGTGAGAGGCAGAGCTGGGTGGACAGATGGCACACTCGTATTTACAGGATGTGACAGCAGCGTTTGGAAGGAGCAGGACATGGTACACACAGTCATCATCCTCATTTTAAATGCAGCGTTGTGTGTGCGTGTGTTTGCTAGTGCCTGTATACATGTTATTTCAAGCTGTTGTGGATATGCATTATACAACACAGAAAAAAAAAAAAAAAGTGTAATGCACTAATCATGTCCTCGGTACATTTTAAAGCTTTAGCTACCAGTGAGTCATCAGTTACACACACACACACACACACACACAGATGCATGTACTGTTGCATCACCATAATGTCATTGCCAGGGTTAGACTGGATAGTTTAAGCTCCACCTCCTCAATCTGTCAACCCTGTGAGGGGAGCATGTAGATGCATATGTGTGTGTGTGTGTGTGTGTGTGTGTGAGCTCACTGCAAAACGTAAACACCATCACCGCCTCTGTAGGTCTTGTATAGAATTCTGGAAAAGAAGCTTATTTGGACCGAAGTAACAATCAAGCAGCTCCAGCTGAAAATGTTATTGTGATTTGCTGGCCTCAGCCACGAGCTAAAAATGCAAATAATCAAAAACATCACCCATTTATTATCTATCAGAGGCATACTACATGCAGCGTCCTCCAACTATCCTCCACTGCAGCCTCTTCTTTTTCTAGTGCACTGAGTTTTTAAAGAAGTGTTGTTTTTTTTTGGTTACCAGCTCAAGGCCACATAGTGACCCTTCAGATGGTGAAAAGATGTTTTTTGTTTTTTTTCTTTAACAAGTGCTCTCTATAGACAGGCTGCATGCATCAGCAGTTAAGTAACCAAAAATCAGTCTTTAAGCTTAATTTTCACAATGGTACTGTTTACACAACAGCATGAAATGACAAAGTATGCAAGACCCGAAGAGATGTAAGAATGACAGAATTTAGTCTAAAAATATGTTGAACCCCGGCCTGAGTTCACTCTTTATGCAAAGGCTTCTGGCAGAGTCATTTCATGTTTTAGCTGCGCATGCCATATTCTGTCATTTACAAGATAAGCTGAGCTACTCGGAAACACCTTATTAGGCAGATGAGTGTTATTGAACATGATGGAGGAAACGTTAAAGAAAAATACACCTCTGTGCCATTTTAAAAAGTGTTCCAGTTTCAGCCATGCTCTCTTAACGACAGTCGGTCAGCAGCCAAATGCCTACAAAAAGAACAGCCCAACTGACTCCAGCTGTACTCTGTGTTCAGCGCAAGTTAGCAAATGTTAGCATGAAATCATGCTTAAATGGCTAACAATGTAAACAGGAGTGGTAAGCATAAGCATGCTAGCAAATTTACTTTGAGTATGGCAGCACACTGACGGCAGCACTGTGAGATAAGATGGAGATAAGATGCATTTAAATAGCTATACTATCCCTAAGAGCACCTGGCATTGCTGGAGACAATGAGTTCTGTAAGTATAAAGGTTTATAACAGACATAAAATATCTAAATGAAAATATTAAAAGGAAAAAGATGAAGTCAGTGTTTAGGGGATATAAGATTTCATGCGGGTAAACGGTAAAAACAGCATGTAACCACTGATGCAGAGATTAAACCATTTGAATTACTTTGGACACAGAAGTATACGTGACGCTAAGGGCTAAAAACTCATGTTAGGAAACACTACACCTAAATCACGAAATTAGAAGAATCGTATGACATTTTGGATATTTGCTTTCTTGCTAAAACAGAAACAAAACCAAAAGAAAAAAAAAAGAAAAAGAAATGAGAAGGTTGACAGCTTCATATCCGTCCGTTAAATACATACAGTAGCTGGAGCTGGAAGGCAGTTAGCCGAACTTAGCGTAAAGACTGGAGGCAGAAATAGCTAGCTTGCTTTTTAGCTTTAGACAGTGCCATTCTAGGCGTTTCCTCTGTTTAAAGTTAAATGTTTAGTTAAGCTAACCCCTTTGTGGCTCTATTTACACATTTAGCATTAACATGAATCACATCAAACTTTTTAAAAATCTTTCCATCTATATCGATTCCAATAAAGTTGGGACACTTTATAAAACACACATAAACGATAACTTGCTACTCCTTGTCGTCGTATTTTCAGTTTGCTTCTAAAATGCCATAAAATGGCTTGTTTGTTTTTTGGTGAATGGCTGTTGATGACAGTTATTAATTGGGTGTGGTTGGCTCTTAGTGCCTGTGTCCTTCATATGCTGATTTTTCTCTCCACAAAGTCCTCCGAGCGTTGATGAAATATATTGCCCTGAAGTGAAAAACCTGGTAGACGATATTTCAAACAGCAGCCATCGGCACTCACAGTGGCAGACTGAAAATGAACAATAGCGATAAAAAAGCCCACTCTGTTGCATTTAATCACCTAAAAGCCTTTTTGTGAGGTAGAGGGGAGTTGGGAGTGGAGGAAGAGAAGGAGATGAAGGGGGAAAACGGAGGGAGCAGAGATGTGGAGGGAATGTTCAAGCTAAGATGGAATATCCTCATCTTTCCTTCTCCCTTTGCTTAGCAGTAGTTATCCTCTCCTTATTAACACCTCCCGCCTCTACAGAAGCATTATGCATCTGAATAGGAGCGTCAAAGTGGTGCCTCCTTATATTATGAAATTAGATTTTACTCATTTGATCATCTAAAAGCAAACATGATCACCTAAAAATCTGCATAAAAAACAAGTCACACTATCCGACGTACGAAATTGCACATTTTGATTTAATAAAAGCACATGGGGTGCGTAATCGGCCGCTGTGACAGTTCCTCTTTGTTATGTGTTTCCATTTTTCTTTAACCTCTCTTACCTCCTCCCCACTCTCTCTAACTCCCTCTTTTCTTTACGAGCCTGTCAAGCTGTTCCCATGACAACGGTGACTGCTAGCTGTCAGCAGTTGCCATAGCGATGTGAAATGATCTATCTGGGAGGGTGGACGGCCACATTTGGACTGTTTTGTTCGGTGTCGTTCCCATGAAAATGTGACACTTAGATGTTATTTCTTAACTTTGGTGCCCTGCATGACTGACCAGTCTCCTGTTTAATCACATTAATGTGTAAATTCACCAGATAGGTTAAAGCAACACACGCGACGCTGCGATCAACATTGTACAAACAAAGGTTTTGTTAAAACAGGAAAATATTAGCACATAATTTAATTTTCCAGTTCATTTGGGTTCACTGAACTACTTCTGATGTCAGACTGCCGCATTTGTAGCAAGAGAACAGATTCTAGAAAATAAACATGTCAATACACAAATTAAATATCTTCCAATTTAATTTTCTGCAGTCATGAAAGAAAGAAACCATGGACAAAAAGTGTGTGAAATAAATAGCTGTCAGTTCCTGAAGTGAAACAGAACATATATATATATATATATATATCTCTTTTGCGCACCATTGGTGTGGAAACTAGAGGTGCATCAATCTGATCTGCAGCACTGGTTTGAGCATCAATCAGCAAATGAATCCGTCCATTAATATGAAGCTTGAGGACAAACTATCCTTTTCACAAAATACGCTTTTCCAGGTAGTATGCATCTGTTGAAGAGAAAAATGTCACAGTGTACAGATTCTTTACAACGACCAGCAGGCTGACAGAAATAAAAAAAATGCACTCTGTGGAGTTGTAGTGCATTGGAACCCATTTGGAAAATGGGAGGCACTTTGAAAAAATACTCGGCAGGTGATCTGGATAAACCGTCTGTCTGTCTGTCACCATCATATAACCAGCCAGTTGGCAAATCAAACTCTTGTGCCGGGATCAGACTACAAGACATGCTTGTCAGTTAAAATGTTCATCGTGTCAGAGTGAGTGATTAAAGAGTCATAAATTCTTGCCGTGTCGTGGCCAAGAGACATGACAGACTAAACATTGCTCCCAGATCAATCACTTGCAGTTCACAACGCGTGTGACGTCACCACCCGCAAAGAAGTGCTCACCACTGACTACTAGCCTACTACTGACAAGCTGTTGTGGGAGGTAAACAAAAAAATCAAACATGCCATTCTTTCTGCCGTGAGGTTGTGAGGTGTGCTAGATGCAGAGTTGGCTGTTGTCCATTATGACACAACACGATGCTCGTTGATTGTTTCCGAGCCTACCCAGCGTCCTACGTCTTCCTATTGGGCTGTTATCAGGCTGAAGTCAGGTTGTCTGACCTCGGCATTACCGAAGGCAGTCGGGAGAAGAGCAGAAACATCTTTTCCATCAAGAGAAGCCTTCAATGCCATTTTTTTCTCTTCTTTCAATAGAGAAATACTCTCCAGTTCTGACAGAACTAATGCTATACCTACATCTACGCTGACCATGTCCGCAGCTGCAATCTTTGTTTTCTGGAAGTCAAACATAAACCACGCCCGAAGCTCATGCCAGTATTTCCTTAAAAAAATGCCCATTGGTGCGGTGACCAGTATAGCAGCCAGAAACTGACAGCTTGGAGCCTGGCAACATGGATTTACATGATATTGTGACATCACGATCTCGCAAGTTCAGCTGCCTCGCAAGATTACTGAATTCGGTTCAGAAAAACAGAGTTGTTGATAAGCATTAAAACTTCTGTCCAATGTGCCATAACCATGCTATATCCACTGTTGTTGTTGCTGCTCAGATTTAGTACCTGGATTTACTGTATCAGTACAGTCATTTTGTGCCTGAATGTTCAGATAAGTATGACCTAAAAAATAAGAACTCGTTTTTTAAAACATTTCCCTCAAGGTCTCTCTTAAAGCACATCTTTAAATGACAAAACTGATGAAATAAAGGACTGGTTTGAAAACCTGCCCCACTTGTATTGCATGAAGTCATTGCAATTGAGTAAATTTCAATTTCTTTTTTTTTTTTTTTGTAATGCAAGTACTTCAAACACAAGGTTGAAAGAAACTAAGGGCAAATATTAAATACTTGTGAGGTTTTTAATGAAGGTCATCCAAAACCTTTTTTTTTTTTTACAGATATAAAACCAAAACTTTCATGTCAAAATCTCTTTAATTTGTGCATCTTTCAGCTGCTTTAGTAGTCAGGTCAGGGCTGCATATCAGCAGGTGACGCACTAACAAGATGAGTAGTCTCAGATGACTCGATCGATAAACATATCAGCAAATCTGGGTGCTATTCCCCTGATTGACACATGCACGCACTCACACACACACACACACACACACAACATGATGCAGACAGCTCAGCCCAGCTAACAGCTTGAAAGATGAATAACCTACAGCTAGTCTTCTCATCTTGCTCTCCATCCACATTCGCAGTCAGACACACAGAAACACACGCGCTGATATCTCAGCTATCACCTGTCAATCTGCTCTACCTCTCAGCTATAAACACCGACTTTTCTGAGAAGCTGAGGGCGGCATGGAAAGTAATGCTCAGCATCTCAGAAAATAAATTGAGGAATAACAACATTTCTCAAATGTAACAGAAAATGTCCTTCTTACTCACGATCTGAGGCTGCCATGGCAGTCTGATACTACTTTTAGGTATCTGCTGTCTGGGGCTGTTCAGTTAAAAATGTCAAATCATAAAAACATCAGTAAAACATTCTTATTGCTAGAATAACTGTCTTCTAAATCAGTGGTTCTCAACCAGGGGTCTGTGGACCCCTTGTTGTCCGTGGTGTAATTGCAAGGGGTCCGTGAAATAATACAATATATATTTTAACCTTCATGGACATACATTATTCCTCAAATAGTGACTAGGAACTTTATCTCAACTCATTTTGATCCTCTCTCATTTTCCTTTCAGAGTTATGGCATTACACTGTTAATACAAATTCAACACTTCCTGTATGCTTTTCCATTTAAGCACCCTCTAGCGCTTCCATGGACAGACACCACTATTTCTAAACAAGGCTTTTATTGTTAAAAGTTTGCAGACATGTATCGTTGAAAACTCACTGAATTGAAATTAAGTTACAAATAAACACACAAACAGTAAGAAGAAGACGTCCACCATTTTTTTAAAGAAGAAGCAGAAAAAGACGACGAAGAAGAACTACTCTGCGACGTGGCACTAGCAACATGGCTGAAGTGGCCGTTTGTTTCAGACACTGGTTAGACAGACTCTGGCCCATGGGAGGGAGAATAAAAAAAAGCGTGAGAGCAAAAAGACACTAAATACTGTACTTAGGCCATGGTGGGGGTCGAAGGGGTCAGGGGTCCTCCAGATTTTAAAACCAGGCAGGGAATCTGGTATCCCAAAAAGGTTGAGAGCCACTGCTCAAAACCAATTTAACAAGATTTTCAACCCTATAAATAAATACATAGAATTTTAGAATACTCTCTCTGGCAGTGCTTGGGGATATCTGGTATAACATTCCTGTTTATCAAATGGTTTCACTGTATCTGTTTATCTGTCTGATACTGCTCCTCTAAACCCTTGGAGTTCCTCAAGGGTCAATTTCGGGACCTGTCTTTTTCTTAGGGGGTTAATTAAGCTGTGGCAGAGCCCTAATTTATGAGATTTTTAAAAAAGTCCATCAAAAAACTTGACAAATTTCTCTCAGCAATGGTAAGACAGAGGCTGGAGAAAGGTCACTGTATGAGCTGTCTTGATTGATACAGAAGAATTCTTTAAAAGAACTAAAAATCACCTCCTCTGTAGACGAGCCTTTGCATTTTCATTGACCCACCCAACCCCTTCAGACAAACTACTCCACGCACTGACCCTGAACTTTGGGCATAAACTGCGCACTCTAATAATATGAACACAGTTCCTGGGGATATTTGGACTGAAATGTCAGGGTTCATCTATGGCGATTGCTTAGACTATAAGAATGTGAGTCCCACTGGCAGAATGGGAAACAAAGCATTTGTATCAAGCTGTGTATGGAGGAAATGCACTGCCAACTACAGATGTCAATCATTCCTGACCTCCATGGTGATCTGTGTTGTCTTGTGAGGCCAATTGGGTTTTAGTGCACTTCAGCTGAAAAACTAGAGCTTTGTGCAGAGGTATTATACTCAGGGACCACACTTGTAACACCGTACTTGCATTTATTTGACCCATTCAGCTATGTTTATGATTCGTACTCGTTCATATGTGGTGTGAAGACTTCAAATGTCATATATTTAATAATTTTATCAAGTAAAATGGGAATATTCCATGAGATATCTCACATACAGTAAAGTGAAAGCCCTTAAATAAATCACAATTATTATTCACAACGACTTACAGTAGGGGTTTCATCGATTGAGTCAACTAGTTTTAGTTTGGGGAAGAAAAAAATTAACAGCTGATTCCATCTGGTAAACTACCTGTGTCTTTCTGTGCAGCTGCATATATCATTCTCAGACAACATGTCATTGGCTTTCATAAAAGCAAGTTGCTAAATCCGTCACTGACAGTGAGTTTATTACAAGTCTTTCTTCGCCTATTTGTCATCTGTCACCTGAACAGTTATCAAATGCCTCTTGATAATTGTTTTCATTGCTACAAAGAAGCAGAAATCTAATCCCTTCCACAGACAGGGCATCAGGTTACATTTACACACTCACTGACTCCGCTGTGAAAAACCTCCTGTCAAGCATAATATACGGTCATTCCTGTGACCTTGCTCGTGTTTGCCTGAATTTAAACACATGAGCGAACGTCTGCCAAAATTCAGAGCCACAACGGGCTCGACTCTGATCTGTGGACTCATCAGAACCCCAAAGGAGACATACGAATGAGAGCTTAACATGGAAGAAGAGATATCAGGCACATTTTCTGATACAAAGATGTCAGCAAAGAAGCTTACAGTCAACCTTACATGTCAGCACAGAATGTCCTGTCATGTAAAATCTAGAGCCCAAAACGGACAAAAAGGGAGTGAAAAGTTATCTAACAAGTAATGCCGAAGACATTAGTAAATAAAATTGCAAGAGCAAAAATGGAGTGTAAAAAGAAGCCTAAAAGGTTTACAATCCCTTTTATTTATATATATATATATATATATGTGTGTGTGTGTGTGTGTGTGTGTGTGTG
>JAQLOL010000011.1:3356713-3376074 GCA_029783665.1 Naso thynnoides | reverse complement strand
GAAAGTCAGAGAGAGTAAGTGAGTCTGTTTGCCAGCCAAAAAAAAAAAAAGAGGCTAAACATTGAGCGTTTATAAAAGTGACCAAATCTAAATTTTCCTGAAACATTTAGCTTCATACATTAATTCCAGTGTTCAAAAGATACCTTAATTATAGTCTGGGTTGTTAAATAATGACTTCAGATTCAGGACATTAAATAAAAACAGACAATCTAAATGTTTCTTTTCAGTAGAAGTTATTTTTGTGCGCAGCTGAAATACAGCATTCAGCTTTTCATTCAGTGCAGATGCTTATTGATCAGGTAACATTACAGAACAATAAACTCAACCTAATGACATAGTACTGATGCGCACCAACAAACAGGTGCTGAACTGTGTGACAGCTGATCCAGATGTGATCAGCTGTCATCTTTGGCACAAGTGGCGGATTCAGAGGGGGGGGGCGGGGGGGGGGCAATCACCCCCCCTTGGTGGCCTGATGTAGAAAAAAAAAAAAAAACAACGTAGCTAAAGTGCCCTCTTGGATGCCCTTGTGGCAAAAAATAAAAAAAAAAAAAATCATGATGAAGCACTTTCTAGGGTGCCTTTCCAGTGGACAAAGTGTAATGAAGTGTCCCGTATGGTGCCCTACAGTGCACAAATCATGGTAAAGCGCCCTCTAGGGTGGCTTTTCATCAGTCGAAACATGGTCAAGTGTCCAACGATGTGCACTGGCGCCCCGATGCAAACAGTAAGTGTCCTTTTTATTTTTTTCGCCACTGCCTGTCAAGCATCCTGAGTCCACGAGTGTTTGGCACGCATTAAATTTAAAAAAATATATATATATATATTTTTTTTTTTTAAATAAAAAAAAATTGATGTCTCGTCCTGTCGGCACTCGTCATGTCACTTCACAGCCTCACTCCACTTGATGCTGTGCTCCAACAGACATTTCCTCACTGTTTTTAAGGGAATCCTGTGCGGGCCGAGGGGAACAGGTCTGAATGCCACCTCCCCAAACCCCCCCCCCCCCCTTCATAGCCGACGGTCCCGGACTTACTAATGGGACCATCGGGCACTCCCGGCTGTTTTTCCCCACATCCCCTCAGATGGCTTTTGGAGCGACTGTGCCCAGTGCACCTCGTCTCAGTGTGATCCCAGCCACAGGCCTACACTGACAGACTCCCTCCCTCCTCGGTTTTCAACATGGAAAAACAAATAAATGTTGGCAAATTTGCAGGTCGGGCACGAGTGAGTAGTTGTAAAATTTACTTGTGCTATCTCAAAAAAAAAAAAAAAAAAAAAAACCTTGCAAAACACGACCATTTGGTCACAGTCTGGAGCCTGATGGAAAAAGCTCAGACATAAACATTGTTGTTTTCTACTCAAACAGCAGTATGTTTGTGCATTGTGAGTCATGTTTACTCGATTATCGCTGACCTTTAAAATAAATACTGATTTATTTTCTTTTGACTTTTTGTACATGCAGTTGTTTCAGACAACTTTGAAAATGAAGTTTCAGACAGAAACTTCATTTTCTAAACTAGATAACTGGTGGTGAAATACATATTTATCATCCACTTCTTTCACAAAATGTGTCTGCAGTATTTTGTCAAAGGTCCCTCTCAGTCATGCTTTCCACTGGAACAAGAGTAGTGCATGAAACAACAGGCCCACTCGTCTGTGTCACCGGGACACTGTCACAAAAACATTGTTGTAGAGCAAAACTAAGTGTGGCCCTCAGACAGCATCCACGGCGTGAGCTGCTCTTTTCAAAGCCCGATGATAGTAACTAATAGAGGACAGGCCGCAATCAAGAGCACTTAAAGGGACAGTTCACCCAGGAAAGAAAATTTAGCCATCGTCTCTTCAGCCTCGCGGCGATGAAAGGTCAGCTGACGTTTTTAGTCCACAGAACACTGCTGAAGTTCCACAGCAAAAAGGCGTATCAGTCGAGACCAAGTGATGGGAGTGAATGGTGACCAATTTTCAAACACAAAAAACAAACAATAAAGCCATAAAACGTCTCCGTACTGCTCGTTCAAAGTAATCCAAGCGTCCCGAAGCCTCGACATGCCGAGCTGTTTTAAAAAAGACGCCTTATTTTTTAGCCTTATCGTTCACCGTAGCCTGTAGCTCCTGAGACGGGAGTCAGTGCACCCACACGTCTCAGTGTCTCCCACGCATTCACTTATCTGCGGTGGGCCGCCACAATATCAACGCTGCCCGCCACATACTGATTTTCTATTCGTGGGGCTGCACATGCCGTTCACTCACCCAAGATAGCGCACCAGTGAACAGCATGATGTCACATACTCCGAAACAGTGGGTGGCAACGTGGCCTTTAGTCCGCCGGCATAACCGGCAAAGAAGAGACGCATCCTGTTTGTAGCCTAAAGTAACGCTGGCCGCTAAACCGAAGAGTGAACATGTGTGTGTGTGCTGGCAACAATCTGGTGGCAGCAGCTCCCCCCCGCTGAATTCCTGAAAGTCAAAACTTAACAGCTTAATCGCAGCACTGCTAACAGCACGAGCTAGTCCGGCTAATGGCTAAACTCCCGCTGAGTTACTGCGACCTCTTTTGGTCACTTTCCAGCTGTGGTCAATGTTTACCGTGGATGTTGATGACGAATGTTGGCTCCCTCATCCTGATGAGGACAGGACATATTTTGTATTGCAGACAGATCTGACGCTAGCCTGGTTAAAGCCACCCTGATCACACGAGCTTCCGTTTCTGTTGCGCTCTGCAAGCCTGATTTTCGATTTTTCTTTTTAATGATTTTGTTTGGTGTATTTATCGATTTTTCCTTATTCATTACATGTAAAAATGTTACTATTCATACTGGTAACTAGAAATATATACTGATAGAGTAAATATGAAGCCTACTTGTTCATCACGTTATATGTTGACCGCAGCCCCCCTCCTCCAAACAAACAACCACCGCCACAATTACAGTGAACAGTGAGGCTTGAAACATGGCATCAATGCCATTTTTCAAAACAACTTGGCAATGTCAAGGCTTCAGGACACCTGGATCACTTCTGACGAGCAGCATGGAGGCATTTTACGGGTTTAGTATGCTCTTTTATTCATGTGAGTCCTGGTCACCATTCATTTTGATTGTTTGGGAGATGACTGCAGCACCTTATTCGTGTCAAACTCCAGCAGTGTTTTCGTGGACTGAAAAAATTTACTCCAACCCTCCATCAACATTTGGATCATTAGCCTAGATAACGACTAAACTTTCATTTCTGGGTGAACTATCCCTTTAAGCGTTTTTATCCTAAATCCCTGCCACTGTTTTCGCTATGAGGTCTGCTCTTCCAAGTGTGTCACGTCGGATTCACTTTATTATTTTACCTGCTCAAACTTTTTAACCTCGCGAACGCCACCCGTACATGAAGAAGTGTGCATTTGTGAGATTCGATCATGCTGATATTCAGCACCCCTAAATCTCTATTCATGGGTTGGTTTTATTTATTCTTGATAGACAACACAGCCATCACTCTGCTCACCAGATTTGGCTCCCTGAGACTTCATTAAGTTTTGTCTCTGGGTCGCAGGCCGTTGACCCAAGTTGACGATCAGGGGCCGGGTGGTGTGAGATGAAACACTCAAAGGTTGTATAGCTTGCAGCTTTTAAATTGTTGATCGCGCCTCACACACTGGTAACATTCTCTCTGACATTCTGTACTTGCAGCGTTCTGCTGTGTCTGAGTTAAAGATGAGTTTGTGTTGCGCACAGTTTTCCCTGTCATTTCGTAGGTGTTCTTTTAGGCTGCCCTTCATGTTAAGCACTTCTTTTCGGACTGAAAATCAAGCTTGTTTAAATGAAGCGAAAGTCAGACGACGAAGATAAACGCTTACCTTTATTCAGTGCCATTCATAATTATTGATAAATCAATGGCTGCTCTCAGGCCTGACAACAGGCCGAATGTTGTGCTCAGTGATCACAAAGCCCTTTGCTGCTATGCGGTCATCCAGGGCGCGCACACACTCTGCAGCAGCTACTGGAGAAATAAAAATGACTGGAGCAACTTTTCCCTCCTTGTTGCTCTCAGCACTCCAGGCTGACGCCAGCAGCAAGGTGACGCCAACCATCCTTGCACTCATTTGTTGTTACTGCTCACATTGAGCGATGCTTTTCCATTAAGATCATAAAGATTAGCCTACAAACTCACTGCTCAGACATTTTCCGTGCCGCCGCGTATCTTGTCTACTTCAGACTTTTCCTAAGGGATCAGTAATACAGCCTCTCCGTTATTCAAATCACCTTTAAAGATCAACTGCTGCTGCGAGTGTCCTTTCTGAACCGAGCCTGTGGTGCAGTTTCCCTTCTTAAATGAAAACTAAGTTGGTGTGAGCTCATATATTGTAAGACAGAGAGAAATCAATGCTATTTGGTCCCCAGTGTGGGTTCAGGAATGAAGAGTAACGCAGTAATTGTAATTTAAAGGTTATTTGTCGTGTTGTGCTTAACGGAAACCGATAACATGCGGTCTGTGGGTGCTTCAACATAGTTTTTGAAATTACTGTGTGATTACACAGAGCGCAGATTGTGACTTCGGAGGGCAGCAAACGCTGCACCTCAAGCCGACAGAGACTTTAAAATCTCCAACTTTGCCACCGCAGCATCACCACAAATGAAACCTTATCACAAACATTTCCTAGAAGAATCACTGACTGACCGTGTAACCGTTGAGACCGGCGTTAAATGTTTTGTTTTTGTTTCGCTCACATGACTCAGTCTAACTGAGTCAACAGACACTAGGAAAAAACTCCAAATGTCACCGGATAATTTATCATAAACATACTGACTCACTATGGCATCAGATGTCAACCGTCCAAATCGGCGCAATACACACTCGCGCTAACTTAGCTGACAACATGTGGAGCCTGTGTTACGTGCTTACCTATACAGACGTCTATCTTGCCCTTGATGGAAGCTTCGTGGAGCGGCGTGTAGTTCCAGTTGTCTCGGGCATTAGGGTCGGCCCCCTGACACAGCAGCAAGGACACCACCTTAAGACAACACACAGAATATTTCATCTTTATTTGGCACAAAAGAACAACAAATCCCAAACTACTTCCCCACTTCATGTTGTTTTGTTTTTTTTTAAATTCCGATGTACTGTAAAATCTGGCATAAAAGGAGAGTCCTTTTAGACTTGGGCCTAGATGTTATCAAATATCGCGACAGCTGTTCTGGCTTCTTCTGGCTTCCATTTTGAAAATAAAACACACAGAGAGTCGCTGTGATGGCGAAGGCAGCGCGCATTGCTATTTGACATGGTGGGGAGGTTATCACAGGTTAACCGGAATGATGTAGGCATGCAACGCCTTAATATGCAGACCATGAGGACTTAGTTTCAAACAACACCAGCTTGCGAATTTGAAAATATTTCTGCTTTAAAGCAGGAGAGAAAAGCGAGACGATTATATCATCTATCACAATATTTGGGCAGGACAGCATCACCCAAGCCTCCGCACTTTTAATACCTTTTTTTTTTAATCTAAAAAGTGCAGTGCGTCCTCTAAAACGGTGTGGCCAATATACCAGTTAAACAGCAGAGAGAGGTATTTTATTGTAATACGGTATTTTAGCCAAAAGATGGCGCTATAATCGAGCTAAAGCTTTGTCACGGACACGCACCGTCATGACCGCCAGCGCAGCCGCCATCGTCACAATCACAGTTACCAGCGTTACCACAGGCTGAGCTCAACAACCACACACAGCTGCTGGGAAAGTGCCCGTTGTGGACTTTGCGGTGCGTGAGGGGAAAATTCTTTGGATCGACTCTGAGTTGGTAAAACCAATGATATTTTTTTTATTTTTGAAGTGAGGGAGGCAATCAGTGTTGTTGTTGTTGTTTTGTTTTTTTTTTATGTTGCTCCAGGCCAAGTCGGAAAGCCAAAACAATTTAATTTGTGTGTTTTGAATGTGAAAATACATTGAAATATGGTTAGTACGCACATTTTTAATAATAATAAGCTACTAATAATAAGCTACAGAAAACCTTTTCCCTCTTGGAGACACTCAAACACACTAACAACCCGGATTTTGCTGTAATTGATTTTTTGTTTGAGGTTGTTTATCTGCACGAAAAGTACAGAAAAGCCCTTAAAAGAGTCTGGAAGCACATCTTACACTTTCTTCCTCTTTGAGAAAATCTGGATGTTTTAATCACAGTCCTCGTGCTTCGCCCACCAGCACTGCTCGTGTTAGGTTCCCTCTTAGGAGAGCTGTGCGCGTCACGACGGTTAGCTGGAGGAAACATTGGAGGAATTCAGCCGTAAGCTCCATGTTTGACATCGAGACTGAAGCTCAAACATGTTTGGGAGCAAGATGAGGTGTCTGTTGTCCACCAAAATTAGCCACTACCAGACATATCAGTGCTAAGTGTAGTTAGCATATTTTACATCTGCTGTTTTTTTTTAGCTTGTTACTGGCAGTGGCTAATGCAGCGTTAGCAGCTGTGCTAATTCAAACTCCCCCTCTCTGCACCGACACATTTGCTCTGTGCTTGGGGCTTCAGATTTCTTTGCCTGCTTCTAGCCTTTAACTTTTTTTACACATTAAAGCTAGCGATGTTTCCTCTCATCACAACGCTAATTATCACTGCGATCCTGCAGTTGCATTAGCACGGCGTTTGTCTGACAAGGTTTCAAAGTGCTCTCCTAAAAAGCTCTAAAAGCCCGTTAAACATCTGAAATTGCAAACATGAGATTGATCACTGCGGCTAATGGCTGGGAGGACAAAGAGCATTAGCACGTCTGTCAGACATTCCAAAACATTATCGTTCACAGACATGGCCGGAATATGAAAGAAGCAACCAGAGCAAATGTTCAGGTTTCTTTAATGAGATCCTTAAGGCTGACTGTGCACTCGACACAGGGGTTGACTGATAAGTTTGTGTCCGAAGGTAGAGGGTGAGAGGTTTACAGTTCTCCTTACATGCATGTGCACCTCAAATCAGATGATGCCACAGACATTGTGAAGTTACACCTTTTTTTTTTTTTTTGGTGCTCCTGTTTGGGCGACTGAAAATTGCAAGTCAGTACAGTCTGAGAAAATGGACAGCATCAGTGCAGGTAGAGTTGTTACGATACCGATAGCAGTATCGGAAAATGTACAAGTACCAGTACGCCGATAATGCTAGTGTCGGTAACGGCCACGCCAGTCTGTGCACCAATCAGATACCGTGTTTTTTTTATTGGTGATAAGAAATGGAACCTAGCGCTAGTATTGTATCAGTACTCGGTATCGGCTGTTTCACAAGTTTGGGTACCAAAATCGGTACTGAGAAGGAGAAAATGGTATCAGAACATCTTTCAGTGCAGTTATCTGTCCCTGCCACGTTTGAATGCAGCAGCCCACTTCTTCAGCGTGCTGTAGCAAGAGAAATCCTCTACTGGTGCAACCACGTCTGCGTGAACCTTCTTGGGTGAGAGACAGAGGCAGCAGATGACTGCACGAAGGTGGATGTTGTCGATTTTCTCCGACAGTGCTGACTTGCAAATCTTCAATCGCCAGGAAACAGAAACACAGCAAAGTTCTTCACTTCAAACTTTCTGCACAATCACTCAGACTTAGACTGCACTCGCACGCAAAAACTTTTCAATCACCCCTCATAGTGTAGAAAGAAACAGAGGCAACGGAAAACAGAAATTATGTTTTGTCCTCATGGCAACTATGGTGGCAATTTACTGCTACTTACAATCTGGATTTTACCACCGCATCAATTCTCGTGCACAAAACTGCCTTCCCAACTTTTTATCACTAGCAATCTTTTAAATTCGACCGAAGTATTGAGTGTTCCAGAGGGTTGCTTTGTTTCGAGTGGCACACGCTTTCACTTCGTGCCACCTTAATGGCCTCCCGTGGTCCCTTCCACTGCCGCCATGAGGATTTGTGTATTCTCAGAATGCTTGCAATCCCAGAACAACAGGTATAATGCAACTGACCTAGCATGTATTGTAAAAGGTACAATGCTATCTAACTTCTTAGTAGCTGGTGTATTTAGAACTTTCACTAAGGCGAATATTGTACTACGACCACACTGTAAAAGTAGTCCACTACAGGTAGAAGTCCTGCACTCAGACCCTCATTTCTGCCGCTACAGATTTCTTATTCAAAACAATGACAACATAAGACATGGTCTGATGATATTAAGTAGCGTGGGATCATGGGATTTGTTCATTTCATTGTTAAACAGCTGCGACTGCGGATGAAAATCTGTCTGACTGACTCAGGCAGAAATGTTTGCACACGAGGGTAAGTGTAGTAAGTTTTAATCATGTTACTTTTAGTCGTTTGCTGACTTCTCTCCTCAGTCGGACTGTCGTGACCCCGGAGGTAAGCAGGACGCAACAAAATGAAACACACCATTATCTCGAATAAAATTACAGATTTATCCTGATTTAAGCCTCGTTTTTTAATTTAACTTTATTTTTCTACCATTTGTGAAAATGTGAGTGTTCATCTTTACTAGGAATGGTTGCATATTATAGGTTAATATATCATATATAACATTTCAGCAGTTTTCTGCAGCGATTTTCAAATAATTGTTGAATAATAAACTATCAAAGAGCACTTTTACTCGAAATGCCCATCTCTAAGACCTGTGCAAATACAAAATCTGTCTCAGAAAGGGCATGAAAGATTGTTATCTAAAGCTGCCTAACAAATGCTGCAGAGTAGAAAGTACAATAAATACCTTTGAGACGTGGTCAAACAGAAGCATAAAGTTGCATTACATGAAAAAAGTCAAGTGTAGTACTTCAAATTGTATTTCATTTAATGACTTGATGTACTTAGCCAGATGTACTTATGCAAAATAAACAAATAAACCACCAACATCAGAATGCTGTTGTGTCGGTCTCACCTCAGAGTGACCAAATGAGCAGGCGTTGTGAAGCGGAATCAAACCCCCGTCATCCCGGGCGTGCACATTCGCCCCCGTCTGGAGCAGGTGGTCCACCACGTCTTTCCGCCCGAAACCTGAGAAAAGAGCAGAGAGTCCAAAGTGGAGAGAGAGGAGGCGGGTGGAGACAAACTTTTAGGACAACAGCAGAAACTTTTGAACATGGATCAACAAAGTGGAAGATTTCTGAAAGTTTTCAAAAAATTCTGAAACTTAAAATCAGTTACTTTTAGACTAAACGTCCTGTTTCACTTTCGCTGTATCTGTTATTTCCTTTGATTCCTATTCCAGGTTTTAAAAAAAATCTATGCAACATTCTTTTTTTTTTCTATTTATACATTTTGTTCATTTGTCATCACAGAGCAGCTGTTTGGAAAAAAACGCTGCACGAGTGAAGCTTGTTACGTCTCCACTACAAACGTGCGGTGAGACTCTCGGGACGCTGGTCTCGTTCAGACTGCAGAGGATTAGGAGAGCCTGAGATGCAAAACATCTGTGCATGTTTTCTCCCCCCTTTGTTTTTCAAATGTCTGCACGGATGAAATAATTAAAAAACAACTAAATCTGGAGCTGAAGTGGAGATGAGTGCTTTTCCTGTGGAGCTCTTTGATGCATCGATAAGTACAGTGCAGATTACAGATGCTGCGAGTCCATTTTTTCCTTCCCGACACCGATTTTGGCACCGAAACTTGCGGCTCAGTCAATACCGATTACTGATCTGATACCGGCACTTACAAAACAACTCTGTTTACACATCTCCTTTGACTTTTCAGTGCAAAATATTGCCGAACGCTGACATTTTGCTAGTTTTGTCGGGTCTCTCCGCTCTTCTTCGTTGCTCTTAAAAACAGCAGTTGCCAGCGGCAGCACAGCAGAACTTCCTGCGTTCTGCTTTAGAGCCACAAAGAAAAACTGATTTCAGGTGTGTAATGTCGGTCAGAGCTAACTGAGCTAACTGGAAAGCAGCTAGGCAGGTAGGTTTGTCTCAATAATCAGCCAATCAATAACAAGGTATCCGATTTGTGCACGGACTGGCGCACTCGCCGATACGTATATCAGCATTTTTCGGCGGCATCGGCAGCATTTTCCAATACCGGTATCGGTACCGGATCAACCCTGGCGCAGATTAAAAAGTTAAACATGAAAACTCATCAGCTGTTGAGAGGACGGAGTCTTTTCTGTGTTTTGCTTGTGACCAAACTCGGAGTTCAAAGATGACGTTTTTTTGTAGCGTTCACAGATACGCGTGAGTCGAAGCCACTGAGCTTGTTTTCAAAGCTTTGGAGCAAGTTCAGCAAATTTCATTGGCTTAATAGTAAAAGTGTTTTTGTTTTTTTTTTTTTAAATTCTGGTGATATTGCATCTCTCAGCACATAAAGTGCCTAATATTCAGTTCCTGTGGAGCTGCACACACACACACACACTGATGTGTCAGCCAAAGCTCCTTTTTAAGGGCCTGACCAATTTATCGGTTGGTCGCTATTATCAGCTGGTTTTGGGCTGTCACAGATATATCGATGTTGGCGTATGATTCACCGATATGTGCCAATATTAAACTTTTTTTTAGTTTCCTAAGCTGGAAAAAACACTGGACTAGTGATTTAAAATGGTGTAATTTCGTTTGCAGCCTGATATAAATTAACTTAAAAGTGAAGCGCTCACTGTTCAGTGCACTGAAGTTTGGAGTGAAGTTTGTTTAGATGTAAATATGTATCACAAGTACTTGATAATCACATTACATATGTACAATATCAGCCCATATACTGATTATTGGATATCAGATTTTTTTTTACTCCCAATTACCGGTGTTGGTATCCTCAAAAATCCCATATGGGTCAGGCCCAACTCCTTTTTTATCTATGAGTGCAGGACAGGTGAGCAGGAAGAAAATAATTAATTACCTAATTATAATAATATAAATGATTCAAAATGTGGCACTGCTCGAACAGGGCTGAAATGCTTTTTCTACACTGCAGGAAATTAAAAGAAAAAACTAAGTGAGGTCTAAACAAACTGATGTTCAGTGTCCTGAAAGAGTTTCAAACCCTTTGCTGTCTTTTAATGGACATGGTTTCCTTATATTTGCTCTGTTTAAACAAGACTTTGAGCTTAAGCAGCAGTGAAACTGAGATGGGAAATGCAGTGACGACATATGTCAGATCACGTCATAGATATTTGCATAAAACAATCAGACTAAATGGCCCAGTGTCAGACAGCGGGTTTAACGGGGCAGCTGTTAAATTAACTTGTCTTTGATGCAGCATGTCATTTTTTATTTTATTTTTTTTTCTGTGGAAATTATTTCCCAGCAGCATCACGAACTGTCGTGACTAATCACGAAGCTAACGGTCCGCTGACACAGCGGAGAAGTCCATGTTTACTTTCCGGTCACTTTCATCCTCTGCGTGCAGCTCATCGGCTGACAGCAGTCACAAAAAGACGTTAACGTCACTTTTAAAGGTGACTTTAGTGAACGCGGCGGTTACCTGCGGCGAAGTGCAGGGGCGTCGATTTGCGTCCTGCCATGTCTTTAGCGTTCACATTCACCACATCGACGAGTTTCTTCACCCTCGAAACGTCCCCGTTCCGACAGGCTTCGAACAGCTCCCTGAAAGCCCCGTTCGCACCGCCGCCGCCGCCGCTGCTGCCGCTACTGCTGCTGCTGCTGCTGCTGCCCGGGTTACCGCTACCAGAGTCCGGCGTAGATCCGGGGCTGGTCCCGCTACCCTCGGTTGTAGTCGGGGAGCTAGCGCCGCTGCTAGCGCTGCTGCTGCTGCTGGCGGTGAGGGCCAAAGCTGGGGAGGCGGTGGTGGGAGAGGCAGGGGTTACCTCACCGTCAGCTGCGTTCTCCATCGCGCCTCGGTGGGGAAGCGGAGCCGCATCGTCGGTGAGTCCCGGAGAGCCAGGCGGGCTTCCAGGGCGAGAGGAGCCGCGCGGCGGGGAGGACAGCAGGGAGTTCGGCTGCTGCTGCTGCTGAGAGGTGCGACGAGGCGTCGCCATTTTCACAACACAACAGGTCCCCACTAGCAACAAAAACACTGCTGACAGTTTCCTGCCAGGAAAGCCAAACTTCCGCTCCGGCTCACTGCGAGGGATTCTGTTTACATTTGCAGGATTGGGTGTTTAATAACGCTTTACAGTGATGTTATAACGATATAATGACCACCATAATGTTAATGACGGATAACAGACTAAATACTATATAAACAACGGCTTCTGTCCAGTTTACTTAAGCAAACAAATGAATGATGAACACAACAAATAAATATTTAGCCTATCTGATGTTTTTTGTTTGTAACAGTGGACGTAACCTAATATAAAATGTTTATCAGTAATTGTATTCATCTTAAAAATGCTCTCATGTTTCATTTGTGTCGTGTCTATGCAGGCTGCATCTGTTAGATGGCACCTCCTCTCTCTCTCTCTCTCTGTCTGTCTAAAGATGCCATCTAGTTTGCTGTTTTTGTAGCAAAACTAACAGGTAACCTGTTGGTCTGTGCATAGGCTAGTTGGCAGACAGAATAAGTGCGAGTTACTTGAATTTATTTAGTCATTGTCGCCTTTATTTTTCGGCCTTGATGTTACGTATAGCACAACAACATCACTAAAAATACACAAAAATGTCTATTTTCGCACAAGGTAGGGGTGGAGTTGTGTAATGTCCGCAGGCCTGATTAAATGCAACACCGCCATCTAGTGGAGAACATCCATAATTACCTCCGAGCATAAGAGCAGACGCTTATGGACGTTTTTAGAACATTTTTAATGCAGTTTTACACAAAACATGCAACAGATAAACTCCAAAATAATGTGCAGACAATATGTGGCACTAAACTAGCATGTTTGCATGTGTGATGTCATCATGTTTAAAAAAAAACAAAGCGACAGCCAGTTTTACTGCTTTATCAATTATATAATGTGTGTTTTTGCAACATACATTACAGTTTAAAGATTTTATGGACATATTTTTTTTTTACTGCCATAATGTGGATTACAAGAAACCAACCACACAAGCATAAGTGCCGAAGACTGAGCCTAGACACAAATACTTTCACACGGAAACAAACACACACGCCCATGAGGAGGGACACAAGTCACAAACAGAAGTTCATACTCATCACATGTCGTGGACACAAAAGCTCACAGCAGTACATGTCATTCACTTCACTTCACAAAAGTCAGGTGTTGCTCGTCAAGAGTGGCAACTTACAGACACAAAACAAAGAAAGAAAAAAACGATCAACATTCAAACGCGTGTACGGTCAAATCCGAGCTTCCTCCCATTTATGTTTAGAAGATTTGGAGGAAAGTGGAGCTGGTGACTTCTAGTCTAAAACTATATTTTCTGCCGATGCAATGTCCATCGATAGAGCAGTTTGAATGTGTGAATGGAGAACTGAGGAGTCCTCCGAACATCCAAAGAGAGACAAATCTCTACGATACAAGTGGTACAACCCAGAAAGACGTAAAAACCAGACCAGGATGGACAAACTAATAGAGAGTTGAGTCAAAAAGCAAATTTCTATACCCGTGCAGCACTCCATGCGTTTGCTTTTTAATGGGGAACTTGATTTTTCTCCCTTCCTCTAGTTGTAAGAGTTATTCTTCTCGTAAATCCTGTCTATGTTAGATAATCGCTTGCTGTTGTTGTTGCTTTTGATCTGTCTTGGTGTCGTATATAAATGCAATTTACTGTGTTCAAATTGTTAATCATCTTACTTCGTCATATGATACTGATCATGTGCTTGGCTGCAAATCTTTAAAAGAAGTAGCTCGGCTGCCATTTTGTACCTGCCCTGATGAGGGTCTGTACGGCTGAAACATGTCGGCATGTGTTTTAATGATTCCGTGGCCCTGATGAATTAAAGGCTCTTTATTTAACACCCATCTGAGCGCCTCAGACCTCTTCAGTTTAGTAGAGACTTGAGTTTAAAATCTCGATAAGCTCAAAAAAAATGTGATTGACAGGTGACCCGGCCTACTACACTCTGCCATGTTAGCTGTCACACTGGTTTTGTGTGTCTTCATTGTCTCACCTGAGTTCTACTCAAGCTGCGCCCTCCTTTCCCAAAATAAGCGACACATTTTTCAGCCAGAAATCTGAGTGTCAGTCTTTTTATGTCGACCTATAATTGGTCCTGCTGTACCGCGGACAGAATCCCTGTTAATTAAATGTTAGGAATCATATTCTTGACCTGAGCTACTTGTTTTTTGTGCTGCAGAAAGAAACCTGAGCGATCCGATTAAATCTACCCAAACATGATGAAATTCCAGATATGACAAGTGCCATCTGACTAAAAAGCAACACGTCTCTAATGACTGATATACTGAGTCACGTGTCAAAAAAATATGGCAGTTTTTAGTTTTGGATGACTTCCCTTCATGTCAGACAGTTCACAAACAGAACAGGCCTCTTGTAACAGTTACACTAACTGGCCAAATGGTAAAATAGCAGACGTCCTGCATGAAGGATGTATAGTTAAGCGCCGCAACATAAGCTGTAGCATCTCTCATCGCTCCGCTCTGGATTTAACAGATTTCCTCCCATGAAAAAATGAATAACTGAACTCCTGCTATGAGTCACGTGTATGATCAAGATCCTTGTGTTTGCGTCTAAACCGAGTTCAGCATCCTGAATCATTAGCATGTGTCTACAAAGAGGAAACAATCTGTTCTGTCCCTTTTTCATTTACAGCCAAACCAGTCTGTTAAAGAATATTAGTCCACATTCCTTTTGCTAATAAGTTCATGAACACTTTCCTACAACCACCATTGCTGTGAATGAGCATGTCTGAGTTCTGCTTACACTTGCAATAATTTCCCACGAAAAAAAAAAAAAAAGTGTTAAATTGAATACTTTGCTTCAAACTGATCACGTGTATGTTGTACACACGCACGCCTCGGGACGTGAAGAACGAGAACTTTGAGGAATGTATTACGCTGCATCAGTGGTATGTAGGCCAACGTGACAGTCAGCTCCTCATTTCTGTCAATAGCATCTATTGAAACAGATCATGAATCATACCCACCAATCAAATCACCTTGTAAATGCATTATGCAATGAAGTGCGGTGTTACAAAACAGTGACCGATGCACACATAAATAGCAAAGAGTGCTCATTGCAGTGTTCAGAAAAAGAACTGGAGTAAAGAAAGCCGCAGCTCACCGGTGATTTATTATTTTTTTAAAAGATAAATCAGTAACAAACTTATACAGGGGGAATATCATAAGTTTAAAAAAACTGCTGAGGCACCACAGAGAGCCTGTTGACAGGCTGCCTCACCACCTGGTAAGGAAGTTGCACCAGTCAGGAGCAAAAGGCCCTGCATGGGCAGAGTGGTTTTTGTTCGGCCCAGTCCATCATTGCAGTCTGCAGGAGCTGTGCTACCAGCGCTGCCTCAGGAAGTCCCTGAGGGTCACCGAGGACCCTGCTCACCCTCACGCCGGTCTGCTCCTCCTGCTGCCCGCGGGGAGGAGATACACGACCCCTGAAACACGCGCCAGCAGACTGAGGAGCAGTTTCTTCCCTCAGGCCATCAGACTTTTAAATAAATGACCTCACTGACACACACATTCATGCACTCATTCACCTATGCACATATGTGCAATATCTGACCTTTTGCACTTAAATAATTTTATACAGGATGTTTTTAATTCAACTGTGCTGCACTCTTTTTTAAAAAAAGTATTTTTTTTTAACCTAGTGTTGTCTCTCATACCTTGTATTTTTTTGTTTTGTCTTGTTTTGTTCCGTACTGAGTGTTTCACGTACTGGATTTTTATCCGACATAAGAATTTCACACGATTGTACTTGTACGTCGCAGTGACAAGAAACTTCCTGAATCTTGAGAACTGTGGAGAAAAAAAACAAGGGTCAACTTCAGGTTCAACTGGGTGAAAATGTAAAACGGACAGACGACCTCTTGGAGCAGGAAGTCAAATTGATGAGCTTCTGGCAGTCATCAGTGAGCCTATAATCTACCACAGGACACGCACATCATGTTCATCTGAGGCTCTGCACTATAAACACCCAAGAGGCCCGTTATGGAAATGTACAGTGTTTGACATCAGATCCTCTGTTTTTTTGTTGTTTTTTCCTTTAAGTTTGATGTGACAGCTGATTACACGTGACAGCTGCTATGACCATGACTGTGCTTTTAGAAGTGGAAGGGTCGGTTGGTTGACATACCTCACACGCTCCCTTCTCTCTGTGTGTCAAAGCTCAGTCTTGGCCTTCAAAACTATTCTCAGCACGGCAACATAACAACACCGACGGCTTCAAGAACATCTAACTGAATTTGTGCAGCTGACGGAAATGTTGTGCTTATGTGCATCTTGCATATTTTAAGGGAAAAAAAGCGCAAAAACTACCACGTCCGATGCAAAAGTGAGGTCTCCAGCCGCAAAACGGAATGGCCACGTGAAAGCAGAGTGGGAGTCCCACTCTCAGCCGGCCTTCAGGGTCCGTGCGTCCGATGAGACTCGCTCAGGTTTGGGTTTTTCACTATCAGAAACACGCACATGGACTTTACCTCCTGAAGAGATTTTACAGCATTGTGAACAATTCACTTTCATGGGGCTACACGACTGAACGAGGGGAAACCTTAAAAAAAAGAGCAGGGATAGTCCAGAGGGGAGGAGAAGCAGCTACACGAAGAGAAACACAGAGTGAAATACATGAAAGAGAGAGGAGGAGACGAACACAAAGAGGCAGAAAGGTATCAGACAGCCGCTGTCAGAGGATTCCTGCTGAACCACATTCTCACTGAAAATGGTTCCCATCGTGCATGACTGTTTTCGATAATAACTGATCACCAGATGACATACCGGCCTACTTTGAACGTGAATTCTGTCACACGACCTCCAAAACAAGCAGCTGGTTCAATTGACAAAAACAGCAGCCAGAAGCTAGAGTATAAGACTTTAAATTACATCATATTTTAGACTGAAAAAGTTTTAATCTGCGTATTTAAACCTTTTCCTTGATTGTACTTTTATGTTGTTTTCAAATTTTAACTCATATGAGGCCTTCATGCTGTTTTCTCAGGCTACTCATGCCAGTAAAACTTATAATAGGTCTATTAAATATAAATAATAAAAAAAAATTGTAAAATTAAAAAGAAAAGTCGACAAAAAGCAGGAAAATCAGGATATATGACTTAGATTAAAAAATATGGTGAAGAAATTACACGCAGCTTATTTTGTTTAAACTTACTTAAAAAAGGTTTTTAAAAAACTAAATCCACAAAAACACTTAAAGTAAGAACATATCACATCAAAAAATTCACATGCATCTTATTTTGTTTGAATTTACATATCTATATATTTTTAAAGTTAAAAAGTTAAATCAACAAAAAGCTGGAAAATCAGGACATATGACTTAAAGGTTAAAAAAATGTGGTGGGAAAAAATACACATGGCTGATTTTGTTTGTTTACGTGTTCATGCAGACTTTTAAATTCATTAATGACCTTTACAAATGGGCAAAAATGTCGGCAAGCGCTTTTATTATTGTGAGACTTGAGCCAGCAGAACAGAAGGCGCGCTCCAGAGACTGACTCGCCGACAAAAGTGGATCTCTTTCCTGCTCTGTATCGCTCATCACACACATTTGCATGATAAAAGCCTCGTCGAAACTCCCCTTTCCCCGTCTTTGCGGCTGCAGGTGAGGATGAGAAGGCTTTCAGCCCGGCTGCGCACGGCGCGCCACACCTGTCCTATTTCGGGACTTTGAGGCACACAGGTGAGGCTGAAGCCCCGCCCACTGCCAGGTTTCAGTCGGACTTGTTTTTAAGAGCAGCTGTTCGCACCTGTTTGAATTTACTACACCGAGGTGCAGAGTGAGTACGAACACAAGAACCTCATCAGCAGCAGCAGCAGTCATGCCGAGGCGCTCAGCGGAGGAGTGGATCCGCGTATCCCTGCGCACGCCGGGAATCCTCATCTTTGGGATGGTTCTGGCGCCCTGCGGTTGGATCCTGGACCTGACCGCGACCGTAGCCCCAAACTGGAGGACCCTCCACAGCATCCCGAACACCCCGGAGGACGAGTTCATCCAGCAGGGCATCTGGGACATCTGCAGGGCCACCTCGGTGGACACGAGAGCGGAGTGCAACCTGGAGGACACCACGTACTTCAGCAACCAGATCATCGAGGTCGCGCGGGGTCTCATGTTGGCCTCCCTGATCGTGACTCTGATCGGGCTGGCCGTGGCCATCCCGGGGGTCCGCTGCTGGAAGGACAATCCTAACTGGACCGTGGCCGGTTTGGGTGGCCTGTTAATCTTCCTCTCTGGCGTCATGACCATCATCCCCATCGCCTGGTACACCCACATCCTCCAGGAGGTCACGACCGTGTCCCCGCTCGTCGACGTGCGCGTCGGCTACTGCATCATCCTGGGCTACATCGGCGGGATATTCGAAGTGCTGGGCGGCTTCGTCATGTTCATCGGGATCTGCCGCTGCTGCGGGGGAAAGAACCGAGGCGAGAGGCGGGTCGAGGAGGTCACGGGCACCCGGTTCAGCCACCAGAAGCCGCCGCCGAGACGAGTGGAGGTACCCAGCTTGAACCGGGCCAGGAGCAGCGCCAGCAGCAGCGTGCCATACTCCAAGGACTCCATGGATGACGACGTGTCCTTCCCCCGGGCTAAGAGCCCCGCAGCCCGGTCAGTCAACACCTCCTACAGCGGCAGACCCTACGATGCCGATCTATGAGGGGCTACATGTGGAGACCCACCTCTTAAATGACTTTACATGGACATGACAGGTTGCAAAAGGGACTGACAGGAAAATTGGAAGAAGCAATGGTAACTACACAATGACTTTAAAACATCACAAATCTGATCTGAAGTAAAACTGCACCTTTAACAGTACAGTATTGAGTGAAACGCATACCATATCATAATGTAGACCTGTTTTAGAGATGTAGAATTTATTTGCAGCCATTAAAGGAATTTGTATAAAAGATCAAACACATTTAATATTATGGAATCACTGTGAAGTGAATCAGAATCTCATAAAATGCCTCTTTGAGTATTTAAGTGTTCCACCTTCAGGGCAGCGAGACTCAAAGACCAACATCTAGAATAGTGTTAAATGATGTGTGAGTGACAGAGCCTGCCTGCGGTGTAATGTGGCAACAGACGAGCCTCATTATGGGCTTAGCTTGGTTATGATTATTGCTAACATCATTTTAACACATTACGGCAAATGGTTTAAGTGGAAACCGACGCACTCTGTATGATCATGAAGAAAAAAATCTACAATTTTGAAGAAAAATTATGCTTGTAAATAGATGTTTCTTGACAGCTTTTGCATTTTTTTTTCTCCATGTACATTGGCTAATGCACAAATCAGTTTTATTTTTTTCTTGATTTTGATGTACATACTGTATTTTCATGCACTTTAACCGGGCCACCTGATGGAAAAAGGCATCCTGAAATTATCAATATTGTTCTATTC